>PVJC01010835.1:0-42853 GCA_004026665.1 Murina feae | reverse complement strand
AATGATAGAGATTAACATTAGCATAATGCTCAACATTTCTTTGTTTGCTATTTTCTTTAATGCTGAAGTGAGATTATGTGATAGGTGTTATGCCCCCACTTTAGAGATAAAGAAACTGAATTTTTGAGAGGTTAAAAATCTTGCTTACAGTCACATGGTGGGAGTTCAGGTCTGGGTTTGATTGCAAATTCTGTTTTTTTCTACTGGTTCATGTTGATTGGCTTTACTGGCAAACTTGCAGACAAGCTCATAACAACCATTTAAAAATCTATAAGAGATCTTAGTAAATTGTGGTTCAGATAATAAGAAGGGCATGAATACAAATTTTAGCATTAAAAGGAAAACTTAAGATTGATTAACCACTGATTAGGTTCCAGGTAATTTCACACACATAATAACAGGTGTGGACTTCATTTCTTTGTTTAGGTTACATGATATGAGGCACATGATAGCAAACTAACTTGGTAGTGTTTGCTGCTAAGTATTATTTTGCCTGTTTTTAGCATCTGCGTTCTTTCCAATAGTCTTGTAGAATATTTAGGAAAGGAATTAAAAGAAAGTCTCTTAAACTGAAAAGGAAAAAATTAACAAAGCTAAGTAAGGCCAAAATAATAAAGTTCACATTTCCATGGATTTTAAAAGCCAATGTTAAGAACTTTCATTTAAACTTGAAAATATCCTTTTTTAAGAAATAGAGGGCTTTGATCCGCCAGAATAGTGAATTTTATTGTGAGTTTAGGAAGTCTAGAAATTGTGTGATTTCATACTCTTTGTGTCATTGCACAGTGTTTCGTTTTTGTTTATTTTTGTTGCAGATACTGACATACTTGAGCACTTAATATACCACTAAGAATTATGTAACATTCAGAACTATATACCATAGTGCCATAGAGGAAAGAGATGAGATTCTCACCCAGTTGGAAAGGTAGTCTGTTTCTGAAAGGCTTCTCAGGATAGCCCATACCTCTTGGATAAATCCTCAAGCTCTAGTCATATTTAGTCAGAGCCAAAATAGGGGATGGAGGGATGGTAATAAAGTGAAGAGAGGGTCCAAAGAAGAGAAAAATTTTTTTAATTGCAACTTCATTTATATATCCAGTGAAGAGATGCTTTCTGGTGAGAAATTCACTCACTTTTTTGAGATGAGCTTCAGAAGGTCAGGTGGTCAAGCAAGTCGTCTTTGCAGTAGAAAAGTAGAGGACTGGGCCCAGCCAGTGTGGATCAGTGGTTGAGCATCAACCTATGGACCAGAAGGTCATGATTTGATTCCCAGTAAGGCACATGCCCGGGTTGTGGGATCTATCCCCAGTGCTGGGCATGCAGGAGGCAGCTGATCAATGACTCACTGTCATCATTGATATTTCTAGCTCTCTCTCTCCCTCCCTCTCTCTGAAATCAATAAAAACATATAAAAAGTTTTTGAGAAATGGAGGACTGGAAACCAAAGAGATTCATAATTTTGACTCAAAAGAAGAAAGTGTGGTAGTATTTTCCAAAGTGGATGATTAATTAAATGTTATACAGGGAACAAAAGAGTTTCTATGACTAAAAAAATTTGGAAAACTTATAGCTATTCAACATTAAATTGTTCTCATGACTGCCTAACTTTTAGAACTTTGAGTGCCCAAATATGCATTTTAATGTTCCAAGGAAAAAATTAAATATGCAGTATTTTTAAAACTTGCTTGGTTTTAGATTACTTTTTTTTTATTTTTAGCAAGTAATTAGGATCAAGGCAACAGAAATTTGGGAATCACTAGTTAAAAGAAGAGTCTTTGCTATCAGATGATCTTTCGTGTAATCCCAGCTTATCAGGAATAGCTGTGGAAATTAGTCACCTTCCTTATCTGCTTCCCCAACTGTTAAATGATGATGATCATAGAACTCCAGAGAACTGCTGTGAGGGGGAAATGGATATACCAAAGCTCTTGACACAGGGCCTGGTTCATGAAACACTTCATCCATGGTCACTGTTATTACTATTGTCAACATAGAAAGGGAGAAGAAGAAGAAGCCCAGTGTTATATCCAGCAAAGTGGCACTGAAAGTAAGGTAGTCTTATACATCTGTTCATCAGAGATACATTACTTCTTTCTACTCCAGCAAATCAGTGGCTACTAATTAAGGTAGACGAGTGAAGGAAGGTATGTTTGAGAAAGAAGATCCACAAGAAAGAAAAACTGAGCTCTCGACATGAAAGAGTTTGAGAGCTGCTTTCATACCAGAAGGTGCTGATATGGTTAGGTCAGTGTTCCTGTTATTGCAGAGCTACTGAAGTGGTTGAAAGGACATTGGATAATTAAGATGTATCTTAATCAAGAATAGAGTGAGTGCCAGAATTCACAACTTTATGATGCCATTTCCAAAAGTTGAGCACCATCAGTTTGTAGAAAGGGTGACAGGAATTTCTGGGCCATTCCTCAACAACACTCTTTTTCTTCTAACCCAGCCATTTTCTCTTTTTCTCACTTAGATTGGATGATATTAAGGTAAAACTTTATGCCAGGAAGATGGCTTTTGAATATATTAAATATTTATGCTTTATGGATTTTTTTTGGGAAAAAACACATTAATTTGATATAGCAAAAAGAAAATATATATACATTCAACATTTCTTTCAATGTATTTTGGATCCATTCATTTTAAAGTCTTAAATACTAAAATCAATATTTGACCTTACTTGTATGTTGGTTACTAACTTGAAAATTAAGGTATTCTAGTCTGCACAGTATTTGATCAAGGAAAATAGTGTATTTTAAAATTATAATTCATTTGTTCTCTAGTTTCTTCTAACTTCTCAAATTTGCTTTTCAATTTTTTTGTTTTTACTTTTATCCATTTCTATTCTTTCAACTGAATGTCACTGAATTAGCAGATGACCTCCCAAGGATGTGCTAAGCACATTTATAACCCTACTAGAGGCCCAGTGTATGAAATTCATGCACAGGGGAGGGGGGTAGAGAGAGAGGGGTCCCTCAGACCAGCCTGCACCCTCTCGCAATCTGGGATCCCTCAGGGGACGTCCAACTGGCAGTTGGATATCGCTCTTGCAATCCAGGACCACTGGCTCCTAGCTGCTTGCCTGCATGTCCACCTGCCTGATCACCCCTAACTGCCTCTGCCTCAGCCCCCACCACTGTGGCTTTGTCTAGAAGGACATCTGAAATGATGACCCATTTGACTGTCCAGTTTAATTACCATATTATGCTTTTATTATTTAGATTATTATAGATTATCACTCATGTGATAGTACCAGTTCATGGATAAGAGCTCTTCCAAATCAATGATTTTTTTTGTCTTTGAATATGTTTAATATTGAATATGTTACCCCAATAATGCTACACTTATATGAAAACCATTATCAATAGTAAATACCTCTTAGAATACTGCATACGTGTTTACTTTTTCTGTGTTTAGTTACCACAGTTTTCTGTTTAATAAAGATCACTTCACCTTGCCAGATTTGTTCAGATACATTATCGACACAAATCCATTAGTTCTGTTTGTTAACTTGGAAAGAAACCAAGTTCCTGGCCATAGTTTGAGTATTGATAATATATCAAATTTGATGTGGTAGATAAGAGTAGTGATTGTTACGGCTTTATAAAGTTGTGAGACAAGAAACACAAATCATTTAATAGTTATTCTAGTACAGTAAGAAACTAAAAACATCTTCCTTCTTTGCCCTAGTTGTTCAGAGAGGCAGTGACATTTTTACTAATACATTTTGTGTGTGTAATTTTACTTTTAATTATGTCAATCTTGAAAACAAAAAAAAGGAGGGTCATCAGATCTCTATATTTTCTATAAACATGTCAACTTTTAAGCTGTTATTTTTTTTCTTTTATAGCCAAGCAGTTTAGGAATTTTAGAATTTGTATACTTCCATCTCCTTATTTTCTCCAACTCATCACCAAGACAAAATTTAAAACCTTTAGTTTAACATTCCATCTTATTGCCCTTCTCCTGTTCTCAGCTACCACATGTCCCATACTAGAGACAAAATGGAATTCCTTATGCTCTCGATGCACATCCTTCAGTGACAGTGTACCTTGGCATCTCTGTTATATAATACATTCTGCTTCCTTCTTTCGTCTGAAAAAATTCTGCTAAACCTTCACAACTAAGCTCTTATGTAAAGTCATCTTCAAGTCATGTACAAATGAGCTCAATTGTCCCATCTTTTGCTTAATGTTTATTTTATTGTCATATAATCTCTTTAAAAACCTAACTATATTATTTTAAGATAAAGGTTATGTCTTATTCATTTTCTATCACTAGGGTCTAGATCTAGAGTAAAAATCAAACAGTTCTAGATTTCAATTATATCATTCACAGAACCTGTTTTCTCACCTGTAAAACTGAGATGATATTCAACTTGTCCAGGTTTTGTTAGAAATAGTGTCTGAAACACTAAACACTCAATGAACTCTTCCTGAATAATTATAGATAAAAGAATTAGACATTCATTTTGATTCACTGACAATATTTTGCTTGTTTACTATTTTCTCAAAGCAACTTCATTTCTGTTTGAAGTCTACATTGAACATTTATTTACCTTTAGTTGTGCATATCTATGCCAGAAGTGTACATATCACTTCTCCCGAGAGAGTTCCAGATGTTTAAGAATCACCAAAGTATTCTTTAGAAGAACAGAATTTTTAGTTCCTTCAGTTAAGGGAGGCTGACCATAACTTTTATAAGTGTATCATACGATGTGTAAGTGGGATCTGTGTAGTACATTAGGAGACAGGGCTAACCAGGGTGATGCCATGTTTTCCACCTTGATGTGCAGTGGTCAAGCATCTTCTATTGTACCATCTTCCCTTATTTACAATGCTTCTGCCCTAGTCTAGATCTTTGCAGAGCCATGTAAAGACTATTTTAGGGATCGACTGTTGAATAAATAAATTTATCATCAATTGAATTAGATGAGAAAATGGGACTATTTAGTAGAGATTCATCCTTATTGGCAAAGCTACCACTAGTAAAATAACAATTTAACATTTTACAGTAATTTACACATTACTGAAGGCATCATTATGTATCATTATCTAGTTTGTTGCTTACCATGAATGATACACTAAACTGGTTTCAACAGACATAAGTAATTCAGGTTGATTGTTTTGGAGACATATTGTGTAGTAGATAAAACCATGGGTATTGAAATTAAACCCAGGTTGAATTTTTACTTGTCCACATAGCAGCTTCATGGCTTTGGACAGATTAGCCTCTGAAACCTCAATTTTCTCATTTGGAAAATGAGAATAGTCACAATTTTCACTGCCGAACACATTGTGAGGATTATATGAAAAAAATGTAAATACAGAATTTAGGCCAGTATTGACACGCACTTTGCTCTCTAGGTTGATCTAGTTGTTATTGATGAGTTTAAGTTCCTTTTCTAATGCCACACTTACCTACTGAAGTTTACTGTGCCCCAAACTGAAAATTTTCTTTTTTGAAAATATTCCCCTTTTTTTTTTCTGTGTGAAGGGCATCATTATGTTTTCTTTTAATATATATATTTTATCTATTTTTCACAGAGAGGAAGGGAGAGGGATAGAGAGTTAGAAACATCGATGGGAGAGAAACATCGATCAGCTGCCTCCTGCACATCCCCTGCTGGGGATGTGCCCACAGCCAAGGTACATGCCCTTGACCGGAATGGAACCTGGGACCTTTCAGTTCCCAGGCCAATGCTCTATCCACTGAGCCAAACCGGTTAGGGCATTATGTTTTCTTTTACACAGGTGGGAAAATCTGAAATAAGACTATATTCACACTTATTCATTCTCAGGTGTTAGCTCTGCAGTTGCCAAGATCTGCTGCACACACTGTCCCTGTGTTTGGCCAGCTCACCTCCAGACTATGCAACTGTCCCATATCAGCTTTGCCTTGTCACTCCTCACTTGGGTGATTCTTACACCATCAACCTGACACTCAGTATTATAATCCCTCTGCTTCAAATCAGT
Source organism: Murina feae (assembly GCA_004026665.1). NCBI lineage: Eukaryota > Metazoa > Chordata > Mammalia > Chiroptera > Vespertilionidae > Murina > Murina feae. Next base: position 36,878 of record PVJC01010835.1, on the reverse strand, counting down.
TGACATCCTATTGTCTGTTATATTCTGTTCCCCAAACATATTCTTTCCATGTTTCCTCATCGTCAATGTATTTACTCATCTTGTTTCTGGAGATGCAAGTCCTGTCTTCTCATCCTATATTCAATTTATCCAAAATTCAAATTCTCCTGATATAAATATTAATTTTGCCCAGCAGGCATGGCTCAGTGATTGAGTGTCTGATGCCTATGAACCAGAAGGTCATGGTCTGACACCTGGGTTGAAGGCTCAATCCAAAATGTGGGGTGTGCAGGAGGGAGCCGATCAATGATTCCCTTTCATCATTGATGTTTCAGTCTCTCTCTGTCCCTCTCCTTTCCACTCTGAAATCAATAAAAATATATATTTTTAAAATGTTAATCTTTAACAAGTGTTTAATTTGTGCCAAGAATTGTGTTAGGCTCTTTAATATATGCTATCTAGTATATGTCCTTTTCAGAACCTCCTTTTAGGTGGAAATATGATCCCTTTTGAAGATTAAGAAACCAAGGCTGTCAGTGTTCCCAACAGTATCATAGTGTTCAGTTTGCTGGTGGAGCTGGGATTTTCATCCAAGACCCTTCTAATTCAAAAGCTTTGCTTCTTAAACTCTAGGGTAAACTGCTTTTCTTTGACTGCCTTGCCCAAATTCTTTTCTCCTGATCTTCCCTGTCAAAATTTATGTCTCTTTCTCTTCTATTTCTATTGCCAATTGTCTATGCCTATTTTCCTGGACCTGTCCTATCTCGTTTTGTAGTAAAAATGTTTGTGTATATATCTGATATCCTCTACTGGTACTTGATTCAATGAAAACCTACACCATTTCCTTTCAACTTTTATATCTAGTGATGGCTTATACAGAGTCTTATGGGAAACAGAAAGTAAGTATAGAGTCGAACTAAAATAAATTAAGTTTATTGCATTGATTCACTGCCCATAGGTACTCAACAGCAAAGCCTGGACTTGGACTCAGATTTCTCCTTATATCAAACTGTCGTTAAAACCTCATACTGTCAAAGAAAACAGATTCTAGGAAAACAGCTGTAGATTTTGATTCTATCTCTGACACTTAGCAGGACTGTGTCATTAGTTAAGTTACTTCAATGTCTGCCTTTTTCTTATATACAGAACTAGGGGCCTGTTGCACAAAATTTGTGCATGGGGGAAGTGGGGAGATTCCTCAGCCCAGCCTGCACCCTCTCACATATTGGGAGCCCTCAGGGGGTGTCCTACTGATGCTTAGGCCTAATCCCTGATCCCCTTGAGGAGTGGGCCTAAGCCCTAGTCTGGCCTCCCTTTGTGGGAAGCGACCAGGCTAATCAGGGGAAGCCACAAGCCCCATCACCTTGCTGCTTGCAGCCACTGCCAGTCACTGCAGCCACCAAGGTGTTTTCATCAAAACGGACTCCAGTCCCTTCACCGTGAAGAAATGACAACTTTCTTTAGGGATTTTCAAGATGTGATAGGATATGGCATTTCTTTCTTTCTTTCTTTTGTATCCTCACCTGAGAATACGTTTCTATTGATTTTTAGAGAATGTGGAAGAAAAGGGAAAAACAGAGAGAAACATCAAAGTGAGAGAAACACTTTGATTGGTTGCCTCCTGCATATACCCTGACCTGGGCTCTGGTCAGGGAGGAGCCTGCAACCTAGGTACATGTTTTGGTCACATTTGAACCCAGACCCTGTAGTCAGCAGGCTGAGACATTATGCACTGAGCCAAACTGGCTAGGGCAGGATATGTTATTTCTTAGCCTTCCAGCAGTGGACCTTCACTTTTTTCCTTCAGTAGTGTGATAGAAAAACCATAGATCACCTTTAGGGATTCTTATTACCCAAGTTACTAAGAATATCAACAATGGCATACAGGGAGCTTAGCCAATGAGTGTTAAGAAAAGGTGTTTCCTCTGTAGTTCACTCAGATCACCAGGTCCACCCCTGCTGCTCCAATCCCAGCTCCACCCCTGCCCAGGCCTGTAACCTCTGGCTGAGGATGCAGGCCTGGGCAGGGGACCCCCAAGCCCCTCTGATCGCCAGCTTCACAGAGCCCAGGCCTCTGCAATCACCAGCTCTTATCCTGTCCCCTACCATCTCTGGCTCTGCCCTTGCCCCACTGGCAGCCTCTGGCCAAGGCTGCAGGCCTAGGCAGGGGATCCCCAAACCCCTGCTTTGCCAGCTCCACCGGTGCCCAGACCCTTGTAATTGCAGGCTCCGCCCCTGCCCCTCCGATCACCAGCTCCACCCTCGCCCATGCCTGAAGACTCTGGTAAAGTCCTCTGGCCTGGGCAGGGGACCCCCAGCCCCCTCTGATCATCTATTCCACCCTTCGGGCCTCCCTCCTCCCCTGCCACCTGCCTGGCTAACAGGCCTAACCACTTCAGTAGCAGGGCTGAGCCAGACTGGGCACCACCATCTTGTGGCTGTGGGGGCGGTCATATTTGTCATGGAGTGATGCCTAATTTGCATATTACTCTTGTATTAGATAGGATGTGGCTATGGGTGCCTCCATCTTGTGTCCATGGGTGTGCCCATCTTGTGGCTATGGGGGCAGCTATATTGTGGCTTTGGGTGCCACCATCTTGTGGCTATGGGGGCAGTTATCTTGTGGCTGTGGGGGCGGCCATATTTTTCACGGAGTGATGCCTAATTTGCATATTACTCTTTTATTAGATAGGATGGGGAGAAATGCCTGTATTGCAGACATATTGTGACCATTAAAATGGAAAGCATATGTGAAGCGTTAAGCACATGTGTGGCCCTTTATATACTAGTAGTACATCTATATATATGTAAAACCCTAATATGCAAATAGACTGAACAGCAGAACAACTGAACAACCAAACAATTGGTTACCATGATGCGTGCTGACCAATAAGAGAAAGTACATGGAACATGGCAGTCTTTGGCAGCAGATGGCAGAGCACAGAACATAGCTGGCATCAGCCGCAGTGGGATGGTGGAGCAGGTGAACGGGGTGCCAGACCAAGGCAAGGCACCAGTCCCTGTCAAAGGGGCAAGACTCTCGTGGTTGTTGAAAATTCTTTGCTCCTATGTACTGTGGCCCTACCGGGCACTCCCACTGCCATGGCCCATGAGGAAAGAGTAAGGATCAAGAAAATAATTTACATGGCTTATCTTACTTCTAAAGTACTTTCCCTTATAAAGCCATCAAAATGATGTTTTATTGAGTAATTTTAGTAGTATGGCAAAATGTTTATGATGCAGTGTTTATGATGTAGTTTATGATACATAAGAATAAAACTATAGAATGTTAACATAGTATATACTCAGTTAAAGAAAATAGACAAAATAACAGAAAAATATCAAATATTATTTTTAATTGTATTAGGTTGTCAAGCCCTAAAAGTATTATATCTGACTTCTCCTTTACCTTATTTATGATTTCTCTTTTACTTTTAATATTTTATTGTCTTTATTGAAATAACTTTTATTAAAAGACTAGGGGCCCAGTGCACAAAAATTTGTGCACTCGGCAGGGGTGGGGGGGGTCCCTCATCCCGGCCTGTGCCCTCTCACAGTTTGAGACTCCTCGGGGGATGTCCACCCGCTGGTGTGCCTGGCCAGCCTGGATGAGGGCTGAGGGCTGTTTTCAGGCTGCCCAGAGCCCCCTCAGGGTTCATGCACTGGGGAGGGCTAGTGAGTGCAGGTGTGGACGTTTCCCGTTGGGTGGCCCACCATCGCACACGCCTGGTGGGCGCCCACTGCTGCGGGGACACACCTGGCGCAGAGCTGGGTGGCAGGCCGGGGGTTGGACGCTGGTACATGGTCCCTGGGAGGGGGGGGCCTTGCTGCTAAGCGGACACACCTGCCTCCCTGTGTGCTGTGTGCCTGATTGCACCTATTTCCAGGCCTCAGCCTGGGGGTGGTGCTGGCTCGGTCCCTCCACCCCCGAGGCTTCCCAGCCACCTGCAATCCATTGGGGCACACAGCACACACGGAGGCTGACTCGGTCCCCCAACCCCAAGGCTGCCCTGCCGCCTATAATCCGCAACCAAATCTATTTCCAGGCCTCCATTGCTAGTGCCCTGTTCCTCCCCCGGCGGTTGCGGCCTGTGTGGCTTCTCTGGCTTCTCTGGGGCTGCGGCCTCCGTCATCTTGGCTGGGCTAATTTGCATACAGCCTCTCTGATTGGCTGGTGGGCGTGGCTTAAGCATCCCAGAGAAACGGTTAATTTCAATATTATGCCTTTATTAGATTAGATTCCTTTTATGAAAATTTTAATTTTTATTAAATAAAGCAGAAATAAGGCCTTGTTTATATCTAAAGTAGTGATGTAATGGTATGTTGAAAGGTCTACTAAAATTACTATTAGAGTTGAGTCCTAGAAATTTCATTAATACAAAAAATTTTCTGCAAAATTTCTGCCAAGTTCTAGATATTGTGATCAAGGTTATGCTTTGGTGTCTGAATCTTTAAAATTATATTTAAAATGGAAGAATACTTGTTAAAAAATTACTTCTAACTCTAGTGCATGGTTGATATTTCTTGGCCTGCATATGTATAGTTTCCATGTGATACTTGAACCTAGACATAAATTAACACTCTTGGCAAAGTGTATGAAGGTGATATTGAAATATGAAGTAAAAAACAAACAAAAGGAAAAACTATCTACACATATATTACTACTCAGATAATGACAGATTATTAAAAGTGGAAACCTGGTCAAGTACAATAAAACTATTAAATTTGACTGTTCATGAAATTATCCATTTTCTCACTGATAGTTAAAGGGAATAGGAGACAGAATTAAATAAGTCTTTGGAGAACTTTTATTAGAATTAATACTTTTAAATGAAAATTCACTCATTCATGAGACACTCTTTTTTTTTTTTAATATATTTTATTGATTTTTTACAGAGAGGAAGGGAGACGGATAGAGAGTTAGAAACATCGATGAGAGAGAAACATCGATCAGCTGCCTTCTGCACACTCCCCACTGGGGATGTGCCCGCAACCAAGGCACATGCCCTTGACCGGAATCGAACCCAGGACCCTTGAGTCCGCAGGCCGACGCTCCATCCACTGAGCCAAACTGGTCAGGGCTCATGAGACACTCTTGAACACCTTTGCATACTGAAAAACTTCATTGGAAATGAGACCTACACAGAGAATCATGAGTTGTATTTGTTACCATTGAGGAGTTCATAATTGGGAATGAGGAGAATCATGTACAAGTAATAAATATAGATCATCCTGATGGCTTCAAACTCTCTAGCTTCTCTGATATCCTTTCCTTCAATATTCATATAGAGTCCCAGTCATCTTAGGAAGTCCAGTCCAACTCTCCTATATTTTCTTAGGGTCTTAGGGTCTTGAGAAATATGCACATTTCCTACAGATCATGTCTATTGTAACTCCTCACATGTTTTTGCAGACCACTGCTCATGCCTTCTTCATTAGTTGCTTTTGTCTGACTGAAACTATCTCTTAGTGTCACTGTAGTTCTCCCTCATATTCATTCACATCTATGTCTGGATCTTGGCTATCTCTTGATTCACCAAAGCACAGATGACTCAAAAATATCATGTTTAACAACTTCACTAATGTAAATAAATATCAACATGGACAGCATTATGTGCAACTCTCTTAGCATGCAGTTTATAGGTACATGAATTCTTGGACCCCTTGCAATAATTTAATGAATGATCCTCAAAGTCCATTTGGTGAAAATCTAAGTAATACAAGTACCAATAATCAGAATCCAGAGGATGGAATCTAATGTTGGGCTTCCATTACCTTGATAGACATAAGAAGATTCCTAAGAGGTTGGATATGAGATATTGCCGTATCACTTCCCTCTTAAGAACTCTCAATGTCCCTCTATCAATCAAGGATGATTCCAAGCTCCTCTAAAGTATACACATGGTTCTTAAGCCCTCCCTAGCCTGCCTTTACAGCCCTTTTTTCCAACCATTCTCTGCCCCAAATGCAAATCCACAGGAGTACCAAAATGCATGTAGTTCCTTGGCAAAGAAATGTCATGCCTCAGAGCCTTTGCCTCTGCTTTTGCCACTGTCTGGAAGACAGTGCCTACTTTACTATTTAACTGAATTCATTAATAAAGTCTTATTAAAGCCTTTTAATTCACTAAACCTATTTAGGATCTGTTCTCATAATGATTTAAAATGTACTCTTTATTAGATTAAATAAATGAAAGGTAGCAGGAAACAGGGGGAAAATACTGGCTCTAACATTAACCTATCAGTGTTCATATCCAGATCAAGCTACTGAAAACTATATAGGTTCTTAAGACTTAGTGTTCCCATCAATAAAAATGACAAAATAATATATTAATAAAATTATTATGAAATCAAATTAGAACACCTATTCAGAGTGTAGTACAGATTTATTTATTAAACAATAACTTACAGTTTATCCTATATGATAAAGAACTAATATTCTAATTAGACTGAACAGCTGAACAACCTTCTGGACATCCTTCTGGATGACCTTCCAGATGAAACTAGGGCTGTGGAGAGCTGGCTGGGGCAGTGAGGGCAGCGAGCCCCTTGCATGATTTACATGTATCGGGCCTCTAGAGAGGGCATAAAATGCCAATGTAGGAAGGAAAATGGAGCAGGGAATATGATAAAGGTTACTTCAAGTAGAGGAGAGGAAGTATTATACATATAGGGGAAACAGAATATCCTTGTGACCCAACCCTCTTAGAGGACTTTGTTTTTACCATCCCAATAGTCCAGAGCTGTCTTGACTGTTGATTTCCTCTTTTGGACCTTGCGGGTACTTCTTAGGGAATGAATCATGGTCAAGTCAACAGAAGGCTGTGTCAGTCTACCCATGAGTGCCTTATGGAGACTGTGTCCCATTCAGTAACATGAAAGCCCAGGAAGACCGTAGTGTAGCACTTCCCACATTATCATCCCTCTGAACTCATGTATTACCACCTGGATCCATATTCGATTCTTGGCTCATGAAGTCTGGGATTATTAGGTCCCTGCGTATACAATTCCTCCTCTCCACTCCTTCTCCTTGAGGTGCATTCCTGCAGCTCCTTGTGCACCTGACCACATAGTAAAAGCGATGGATGAACTCTGTGAAGCAGTGCCCACTCAAGAGAGTATCTGAAGACTTCCAAGTCTTCCCCATCTCACTCTTCTCAGCATCATAATGTATGGGTTGACATAGTGTTTTCAAGTGTACAAGTGATTTCACTTTAATAATTTTATCTAATCCTCACAACAACCGTGTGAGACAAAGCCATAATGATTATATCTACATAATATACAAAGAAGAGACTGAATCTTAATGTGGTTAATTAACTTGGCCAGAGTCCCATAACTAGCTTATAAACTGTTTCTAGAATGAAGGAATGAATAAAGGAAGAAAAAAAGTCAGTACAATTAAGACTTAAGACCAAGTCTCTAACTTTATGTCCAGTGCTCTTTCCAATATACTGTCTTGTCACTCCACAGACGTCTTGGTTAAACTAGTTTTACCAAAGATTGTGTTGTTCAAAATGATTTGAAATGGCATGACTCCCTGGTAAGTGGGTGGGTGAGGAAACCGATGAAAATGACATATAGTGCTTTTTTAAGTTTTGTAGGAGATACTGTCTCTCAGGGATTATAGATAAACAAGTTGGTATGGGACATGTTTCTGGAAGCTTGGAAATGAATGCTATCACACCCTTCAATACAGCACTGTTGAAGCATCCTTCACTTATTAAGTCAGCCTTTGAAGGACAGTTTTTCAAAACTTTCCCTTATTAAAGGCCTTGGAGAATATAAGGTGAAAAGTGCCTAGAAACCATTTCTGATTTTTCTCCCCATCTTGCCTCTATGAATAGAATTGTCTTTTTCCTAAGCTTTAATCAGTGTCTCATCGAGAAAGTAGTGATAATCAAACATATTTTTAATACCTTAACCTGTTATATTTAATTGGGCTCTTTAAATTACAGGAATAAATAGAAATGGAAGAACCTTCAAATCCCCAGGCACTAAATGCTGTTTACCTGATTCACTTCAACAAATCAACCTCCTATCCTACTCTCCCTCCTCCCATCCCACCCCAGCCCCCAGAAAAACCTGCAATTAAATATATGGAGCTGGATCATTTCTTGCTGACAATAATTATATGGAAGAATTTAGAATCTTATCAGAGGGTCTAATTGGGAGTAATAAACCTTCTAGCTAATCTTACACCTAAAGTCAGCAGTCCCACTCTAATGTTGATGATAATGTGAAAGCTTAAAATAACAGACTGTATGAAAGATAACCATCACTCTAAATTATTTCTGTGCATGAGTATAGCACACTTATGAGGAAGACTGTCTTTTCAGAGTTAGAGAAAGGAACTCTGGTTTCTGTTCTGGGTGTTAGAGATATTGCTCAAGGCATCAGACCATCCTTGAAGAAGAAAGAAGTTGAGCCATGGTAAATGACTGAACTTGAATAAGCTGAGGCTGATGGTAGTTTAGGTAGAAGAGACAGTTTAAGCCAAGTCATCAAGGTGGGAGAACACAGGGTAATGGGAATGAGTTCCACATAACGCAAATGTTTGAGGGAAAATAGATGGAGGACAAGGAAAGCCAGAATTCTCACTCTCTGGTTTTAGAAGGTTGCCTGAGGTGTCATGGATTTGGCTGTAGGGCTGAAATGCTTTTTTTGTAATAGCAGGAACAATTAAAAATGGCCCAACTTGAGAATGGCATGAATAGACCTGTGCTGTATACAGATCCACTGTGGTTATAGAATGTGAGTGAGAGAAGATAGAAACTAGAGGCAGCGAGGAAATGGTTGCAATTATTGTGGTGAGGTTAGAGTCATGGGGATATCTTTACAGTAAGGATGTGGAACAGTTTCTATCATAGTGTGAAGTGAAAATTCTAGGAATTGTTGAGTGATAGTTTACGGAAGTTGAAAAATAGTTGGAACTAAAGAAATGGTTAAAAGAGGAAAATAATGGCATTTCTTATAGATGCAGGAGAAATACTATGTTGGGAGAGGAATGGAACGTGTGCTGGCCTTAGTAGTTTAGGAGAATATTGGGGCATCTACGTAGAGATATTCTGTTGGCAGCTGGGCGTGCGGTGCTAGCATGGAAGTCCAGGGCTTGTTGTCAGTGACTATTGCAAGGCTTGCACAAGGCTACTAAACAAAGACTGTGTAGAATTATGAGAGAGAAGGGAAGAAAAGGGTACTACTTCAAGAAAGATCTGAAATTCAAGGGAGAGACGAGAGAAGGAACATGGAGCTTCCAGTTTCTCAGGAGCTAGAAAAAGACCAAGAGGATAACAAGCCATCAGAATCAAGGAGGAGAAATTCTTGCTCTGAGTTTTTGTTGAAAGAAGCGGTGACTAGATTAGGCAATTAAGAGAGCACTAAATAAATAAGTAAATAAATACATAAATAAATAAATTCTAAGTAGCATTTTGGAAGGAAAAGCCTGGGAAATAGAATTTGAAGGGTAGCATTTAGGAAGTTCCTAGTGAATTTAAATTTTGTGTATCAGAGTTTTGATAGTAAAATATGGGAGATTGGTTTAAGTATGGGGGAGGATCCGGGCTGCAAAGTGGATCTGGTTGCTGTTTTGATTGCTTCTTTTGTTCTATACTTTAGTAGGATATTTGGGAGTTGTGTGTGAGAACAACAGAATGAAAAAAAGGAAAGGGATGGAAACTAACATCAGCACATGTTTTATAGGCTAGGCATTTGTACTGAGACTCTGGCATTAACTATCCCATTTAATCCAGACACCATCAGAGGAGATCAGCATATGTTACAGTTGAAAATGATGCTCAGAGATATTAAGTCACTTTCCCAGGGTTATGCAGCTAATATTTGCCAGTGCTATAATGATGTTAGGTCAGTAATCAATTTTAGTTTTACTTCTTCAATCCACAAATATTTAATGAGTACAGATTATGAGCCAAATGGTATACGGGGCACTAGAAGAAAAACCATCACTGCTTTCATGGTACTTAGAATCTTTGGGACAGTCATAGGGGAAAAGCTCCCCTTGATTATACTGAGGTAGATAATGCACAAGACAGGTTGAAATGGAAGACATTTAATAAAAATACGGTATTGGAAGATTGTATTTTTAAAAACTCTCTACAGTATTTACAGCTAGGACGTGGCAGCCTCAGAACTTAAAACCTTGCCCATCTTGCTTTATCTTCCCTGAACTCTTCTCTTCTCCCTCCTCCCCATCCCCACACTCCAATACCTCTGAGCTCTGGGACTTTGCAGATGCCCTTCCCTTTGCCTGGAGTGTTCTCTACCTACTTGTTCATCTGGAAAATTCCTACTCATCTTTTCATCATCAGCTCCCCTTGCCTAGGACCTTCCCTGACATCATCAGCAAATGTCGTTGGGCCCTGTGCGCACCTCTTGCCTGCTGTAGAATCCAGATTTAAAAGGACCCATGACAACATGTTTGGATTTCTTCTCTAAATCAGAGTCCTGAATTCAGGAACCAGGCATTTCCTTCCTTATATCCCAATGCCTAGGAAGCCCTGGGAAAAGCAAGTGGAATAAATGGCTGGGCATGTCGATAAAAGGCATATCTTCTTACCATCAGCAGAGGTGTAAATCTTTGATAATATCCTGGGAATGTTTTTCCATGTGTCATGACCACATTTGTTTTTCATTTTTGTTCATTACCATAATAATAGCTCTCCATGTGCAGCTTATGCATTTGAAAATAAATTGCCTTGCCTGGAAAAATAGGGGGGAAGAATGCTATTAAGTGACCATAATTATTACTACGTGAGTAGTTACCTGTCTATTGTGAAATACAAACAGAAAAATTCAACTGAAATGCTTTGTCCATTATGGGGTATGTTTTCTTGGTGGAATGATAGTTTTAGAGAAAAATATTTTCCTATTCCATTAAATTATTTTATTTAACAAGAGCATGGCTATATCCTGATGTGGGCTGAAAAAACAGCAGAGCCAGTCACATGGCAGAATGTTATCCCAACTCTGAGGCCAAAACACACAAAGAAGGGAGTAATGACATGGGGACAAGGGCTGAATGTGGCTATGATTTCTCTCTTGTGTGCATCTGTGTATAAAAGTATTTCACATGTTTAGAATGTCCTTCTTTCCTTCAGATACTTGGCTCACTCCCATCTCACCTTTTCCTTAGGCACAACTACTTCGTGAAACGTTCCTTGTGTTCTCTGACAGCACTTCTGTTGTTTTTACATCCGTGGCGTTTCACTGTCATTACTTGTAGGTCTATTAATAATATTAACTGATAAAGCTTTCCAAGTCAGAGGCATTGCTTTATCTATCCATCCTGTTTTATCTAGTACCTGGCACATGGCCTGCTTCATAGAAAGTACTCAAGAAATATCAAAGTGACATATCCCAACCATGTTTGTAAAGATTGGAAGTAATTCAACAGCCATAAGGGTTCTGATCTTACACTAGATTATGAATTTGGTTAGTTATTTATCCCTGTGAAAATGGACCACACTGTATTCAGCATTACTTTTATTACTTTTTTATTACTGCCATTACTTTTATTAAGAAAGATGGTGCTCCATGTACTATATACAACTATATAAACTATAAAATGTTATTGATACTATAAAGTAACTTACTTTTCATTTTCTGAACTTCTTGCTCCTCTATTTCTATTAGTAAGCAAATTTTATTCTCGCTTAATATCAGGAGGGATGATTTATTTTTATTCTTTTGTTGGTATTTAAGAATTATTTTGTTTTATTAAGTACATACTATATACTGGGTATTTTGCATGAATTATTTCTACTTTTCACAGCAACCTACAACTCATGGGAATTATGGAATAGCATGGGAGTAAGACAGAGATATAATATATTATAAAGGAAGCCCTTGGTCACTATCTTGATAATGATAAAAAATATTAAAGGATTTTGAGTAGAAAAGTAACATGATCTGGTGCTTTAAAACAAAAACTGCAAAAGAAGAAAATGGTGTGTTTATTCCTGAAAGGGCATTTTCTTCATTATTATATACTAGGGGCCTGATGCACAAAAATTTGTGCACTCGGGAGGTACCTCAGCCCAGCCTGTGCCCTCTCGCAGTCTGGAAACCCTCAGGGGATGTCCACCTGCTGGCATGCCTGGCCAGCCTGAGTGAGGGGCTGATGGCTGTTTGCAGGCTGGCCAAGCCCCCCAGTGTGGACCCTCACCTCATTGGGGTGTGGCCAGCCTGGGTAAGGGGCTGAGGGCTGTTTTCAGGCTGCCCACAGTCCCTTTAGGGTCTGAGTCCCTACTAGGGTACCTGGGTAGCCTGGGTCCGGGTTTGAGGGCCATTTTCAGCCTGGCCACAGCTCCCATTGACCCAACGTCCCACCAAGGCTGGCTGGAAGCAGGTTTCTGGGGTTTATTTATCTTCTATAATTGATACACTTTGCTTTAAGCTGAGGCCTAGGTAGGTAACGACGCCTCCTGTTGGCTTCAGCTCCATGGCTTCTATAAATGAAAGAATGTTACCTTAGTAGAGGCCCAGCCAGCCTAGGCAAGCAGTTTCCTCCATTGCTGGTGCAACGGAAGCCTCCTGTTTGGTTCAGCTCTGTGGCTTCTATAATTGCAACTATGTTGCATGAGCAAAGAGAGGCCCAACTGGCCTAGGCAGATGGTTTACCCCTGGTGCAATGGAAGCCTGCTGTTTACTCTAGCTCCGTGACTACCAGCCTCCATCTTGGCTAGGTTAATTTGCATACAATCGCTCTGCTTGGCTGGTGGTGCCCCATCACACCTCTGCTGTTGCCACTGCCAATAGCACAAGCCTTAGCCAGCCCTGGTTACCTGAGCCTTGGGTGGCCCTGGGCGGCTGGACAGCTGCCATCCGAGGCTTGCCTGCATCTCAGGACAGCCCTGGGGCTGCTGGAGGGATGAGAGGACTAGAGGACTCTGGAGGCAGGCAGGTGGAGCAGATGGGCCCTCCTGGGAGTGGGCCTGGTGTTGCCAGGCTTCTGCAGCCCTGGCTGGCCTGAAGGGACTGGGTACTGCCATCTTGTGGCCGTGGGCATTACCATCTTTGAGAGTGAAGCAGTCAATTAGCATATTCCCTCCTTATTGGCTGTGAGCAACACCATCTTTGAGAATAGGACAGAAACTTAGCATATTCTCTCCTATTGGAGCCCCTTACACGTCCAGCGTGGTTCAGGGTTCCTGTTCAGGGTTCGAGTTCTGAAGGAGGCCGCACATAAAATGAAGAGAGAGAGACTAGAAAAGAATCAATTTGAAAACTGGGGGACCAGGTGTGGCATCTTTCCTCTACCAGCGTAGATTGCCCACTGATGCCTGAGTCTCACCAGCCTTTTATTGAGTCTCTGAGAAAACAACAATATCCTTAGTCAGGAAATTCCAAGGAAGAATTTTACATGTAATTAACAGGTGAGAATTTGCTGTAATTAACAATGTTTCTACTTAAACAATGGGTGCATAGCTCTGATCTTTCCGAGCAACAAAAGTAGGTTAAAAACAATCAGTTTCCAGCATCTCCCCCGTTTTTTTTCCTTTAAAGAATCTTGTATCTATAGATCATAAATAAATATATAAGAATATAAGAACAAAAAATGTTTAAGACCCAATGTCAGTGTCCAACAGTTTAAGTCCAAGTTTCAATGTTCAATAGTTCTGAGTGATGAACAAATGGTGGCCATGTAGGTCCGATCTTCTCTGGTTTGGTTCTTGGCAACCTGTAGTGACGCACAGCTGCTGACTGCTAGCATGGCAAAGCGTAGTCATGCGTCTTCCATCCCTGGATTGTTTTTCCTTTTGTCTTTATAGCTGGAGCATTTCTGATAACTCCTCTCTGTTGATGGAATCCATATGGTCTTAGAGTTGTTTTCTGAAAATATACAAACATATTCTCGACCAAAAGTTAATAAAAGGGATCTTTTCTATAAATTTTGCTTGGGATTCTTTTTAATTTATTGCCCAAATGATTTTCCTTTGGTTTATTTTGACACCATGTATGTTTTTCATGGGTGTCTTGCTGTTAGTAAATTAATGTTAAACATTTAATTACAGGATATTTTTCCTTACGTGGTATTTTTCCATTTTTAGGAACAGTTTTATTGTACAATTAAATTTTCTTGAATTTTTACTTATTTCAATTAACGACAATCTTAGTTTACACTGTAAATTTTAATGGAAAGGTTTATTTTGCATCCTTGAGAATGCCCTGAGCATTTCTGGTCTTAGGCTTGATTTAGATAGGGCAGCTGCTATCAACCAAGTCTCTGTTATCTGGGTGCCGATCTGTGCTGGGCCAAGTTCATGTATGTTGCCTGGGTCCCAATCTGAGCTGGGCATGGGAAGCAGGAGTAGCCATGGGGGCAGGAGACCTCCCTCAGAAAGGGTGAATGTTCAAGCCCATGCATTGTTTGGGGGGGTGAGGATCTATGCCCCACCTCTGTTGACCCCCAAGTTCTCTCCTGATGGCCCCTTGTGACTGTGCCTGTCTTAGGTTGTCCCTTCATTGAGGAATCTTACCCATCATTGGCTAACCAGCCATTCTCTGGGGCCAAGCAGGGTGATGTGAGGTTCAGTTTTGTCTCCTTGGTAGCCTATGCCCCTGTGGCCTCTATGCCCAGCAACTGCCTTGGGATCCCCTCACCTGCTGGCGGGGCACTGGCATTGATCACATATCTTGGAGAACCCAGGTTTCTTCTTCAGGGAGGGCCCAGCTTACGCCTTTGGGCGAGAGACAGATTCATGGCTCCAGCCACCATGAGGCTTCAACCTCAGTATGAACAGAGAGTTCAGGCAACAGCTGTGGACAATTGAATTGTGAGAAGAGGAACTCTCATGGCAAAAGGGACAAGAGAGGCCAATATAGAATGCTCAAGTGCCTTCTCAGGGGCCCTTCTACAGAGTAGAATGGATTAAATTCTTTCATGTCCTTATTAAATTGCTGCCAATCATTCAAAGAATTAGTTTGTAAATCTGTTTGGGATAAATGTATAATAGGCTGATATCAAAAATTATTAATGACATTGTAGAAAAATATCATGTAAGGATATTTTTTTTGCTCTAGGCCATGGTAATTCAATTTTAAACTGGCTATCAATTTATTATTATTATTGTTATTGTTATTATTATTATTATACTTCCTTGCCCCATCCATGTTCCTACTGGATAAGGGTTTTTACCCATGAAGGGTAAGGAGCAAAAGTCTGAAATACTTCCCCATTTTGCCCCAGGTAATATTACCGTACAGAGGATTATTGCTAGTATGGCAAGAAAGACGTTCTCAGGCATCAGGTGTCTGTACTGTCTTCTTTACCATGCTCCAGGTGGTTTCTGGGCTGTTTGTTGTCTGGCTAGTTTCTCTCTTGGATCCTTGTTGTAGTTTAATATTTCTAGCAGAAATCCACACGAGTTTGGAAAAATTCTCTGAGAATATACAAGCATACCCTCTGCCAAAGGTTAATAATGGATCAGGTTCCTTCCATAAACCAGACTCAGGATCTTTCCATTTAACTAGACCATTTTCTTTTGTTTTATTCTGACACCAATGTACCTCCATAGGTGTCTTTCCATCAGCATCACAAGTGAAAAAATTTAAGGTAAGTAAGGCCTGGTGCAGCCTACCTGCAGGTGATTTCTCCATCATCCCCCCTTTTTGTTTTTCAAGTTGTGATTTTAACCTCTGATGTTGTCGTTCAATAATGGCCTGTCCTTGGGAATTATATGGTATTCCTGTAATGTGTTGAATTTTCCATTTTTTATAAAATTCCTGGAATTGACAGCTTGTGTAAGCAGGCCCATTATCGGTTTTTATAATTTTTGGAATTCCCATGATGGCAAAAGCAGCTAGGCAATGTTTAATAACCTGTTTTGCGTTTCTCCTATAGATGCAGTAGCCCATAGGACTTTTGAAAAGGTATCTACAGAAACATGTAACGCCCCAAGGCATCCAAAGGAATTATAATGTGTTACATCCATTTGCCAGATATGGTCCCTCAGCAAACCTCTAGGGTTGACTCCTGTGCTTGAGGTAGATGTAACATGCAAATTGGACATTCCTTAATAATCTGTTTTGCCTGTTTTTGAGTGATTGAGAATTGTTTAGAGAGCATTTTGGCAGTCTGATGTAAAAGCTGATGAGATTCTAAGGCTTCTTGTAATAAAGCAACCAATTGATCATCCTGTGCATTTCCTTTTGTTAAAGGACCAGGTAAGACACTATGAGCCCTGATGTGAGTGATATAAAAAGGATATTGTCTCTGTTGTACAATCTGCTGAACTTGTTTGAATAGTAAAAATAAACTTTGGTCACTAAGCCATTTCAACCGGGAAGTTTCAATTCTACTCACTAAGTTCCCAGCATAATAGGAATCAGAGACAATATTAAGGGGTTCTTAGAAGTCCTGCAATGCAGCCTTAATAGCTTCTAGTTCAATTCTTTGTACAGAAATATGACTGGTCCATATGACTCGGTCTGAACTTATTGTATGATAGGCAGCTTTCCCATTTGATGATCCATCAGTAAAAACAGTTAAAGCTCCAGCAATTGGTTCCTGCTTAGTATTTTTTGGTATAATGATGGAGGTATTTTATAAAAATTGTAGTAAATGTAATATTGTGTTCCCCATGGAAATTTTAAATGTTAACCAATTTTTTAACAAACACTTTAGGATCTAATGTACCTTTCTTCGAAGGTTAATCAAACAAAAACTATAAAAGAATACCTTTTGAAACTTATAATTCCATAAGCATATAAACAAAAATTCGAATCCTTCCCCAATTAGCCTGGTTGACAAAGACGTTCCCACCCTACTTACAGATCTGGATTCTGCAGCTGGCTGTGGGCTTTTGCATGCGGTGAAACCCCCTCACCTTCTTTCGGTGAATTTTCCACACCTCTTTTGGGTGTATTTCCCCTTCGTTCTAGAGGAAAAATATCTGCTCCGTTCAGAAGCCCGAGTTAGGCACCAGATATTGAAGCCCCTTACACGTCCAGCGTGGTTCAGGGTTCCTGTTCAGGGTTCGAGTTCTGAAGGAGGCCGCACAAAATGAAAAGAGAGAGACTAGAAGAGAATCAATTTGGAAACTGTGGGACCAGGCGTGGCATCTTTCCTCTACCAGGGTAGATTGCCCACTGATGCCTGAGTCTCACCAGCCTTTTATTGAGTCTCTGAGAAAACAACAATATTCTTAGGCAGGAAATTTCAAGGAAGAATTTTACATGTAATTAACAGGTGGGGATTGCTGTAATTAAAAATGTTTCAACTTAAACAATGGGTGCATAGCTCTGACCTTTCAGAGCAGCCAAAGTAGGTTAAAAACAATCAGTTTCCAGCATCAAAATAATCAGTTTCCAGCATTTCCTTATTGGCTGTGAGCACCACCATCTTTGTGATGGTGTGAAGGTCAATTAGCTTCTTCCCTCTTTATTAGATAGGAAAAGAAAATATTTTGTGATCCTATATGATTATTATTTATATGATTCTCTTATTTGTATTTTCTAAATGCATGTGAAAATTTACCTTATTTATGTTTAAGAATAAAAAGAGGGTTATATAAATATCTCATGCAGAACAATTCCAGTTAATTTATGGAGATACTCTGCTCTCAAGGAAGTGGTAGATAAACCCTACCCCTGAGGAGTAAGTTCACACATAGTGACTTCTTACCAAAGAGTCCAGTATGGAAAGAAAGGGCCATTTTACAGAGGAGAAGCCTGCCAATCACTGCCTCAGCGAGGTGACCAAGGTCAACTTCAATAGTTAGTCATGCTGATAAGCATGTGCCTTTGATATAATGTAGTGAGAATGCCATCTTCCCTGTCTGGTCTTCCTCCTCAAAACTCAAAGTCTATGTTTAACTCTGAAAAACAGCAGAAAAATCCAAGTCAGAAAAAAGAAAATCTGTCAATCGCCAGATGCAACGCTTTAATTAATAGCACTGAGTCACTAAGAAAAAAAAAAAATCTGAGAAATTGTCACCAAAGGGAACCTACAGACACATGACAAGTCAATGTAATCCTGAATGAGTTCCTGGGGCAAAAAAGGGGCTTAGGCAAACACTGAGAAGCTCTGAGTGAAATCTAGTTTATTATTATGTTAAAGTATAAATGGGGGAATTGAA
Source organism: Murina feae (assembly GCA_004026665.1). Classification (NCBI taxonomy): domain Eukaryota; kingdom Metazoa; phylum Chordata; class Mammalia; order Chiroptera; family Vespertilionidae; genus Murina; species Murina feae. The sequence continues at coordinate 18,802 of PVJC01010835.1, read as the reverse complement.
TATGGGATATATGGGAGCATGCTATTATCTTTGAACCTTTTTCTATAAATCTAAAACTATAATAAACAAAAATAATTTATTGTTAAAAAGGAGAGTTATAATGAAAAATTCTACATTGAAACTCTTCTAAATGCTACTTATTAATTCATTAATGGATGAGGCTAATGGAAATTACTACTAAGAAAAACAGAATTTGCTTTTTGAAGTTAGGCTGTACAACATGGTATTGGACTCTCCTTTTTACTGAAATAAGCTAAAGTTTTCTTGATGCTAGGAGTTTTTCTTAGAGGGAACACTTCGACTATGTGAAATGAGCACCAGACTGGGGGTTCCCCCTCCTCCACTGTGCGATCTTGAGGAAGATCAGTTTACAGTTTATCTGTAAAATAGAGAAGGTAAAACCTCTATCCATTTTAAATGATAATATGTCAAAAGCAGATCTGAGATACACCATGTCTACTTTCAAAGAAAGTTTGAGAAAAATAATTTGAAAACATATGTGAGGAGTTTCAAATGGCAAAACTCTACAAAGATGTAAAGGAGATCTTCCAGAATTCACTATCTACATGTCTCACAGACCCCTCTACTGCAGCATTTTAAATACCAACTCATAATTGTCTTTTCACATGTAATTTTTTTTTATTCTTAAAATATTTTATGTCTTTCCTTTGCCTCATGTCAATTGTACACATCACAATTTATTAACTGCAACAGAAAATAATAACATATTTAGTTCAAATTTAGGAAGACCATAGAGTCTACTAGAAATTCCTTTCCCCACCAAGGAATTTCTAGTTATTTCTGATATGTGCTTATTAAAGTTACTCAGGACCTGGCCAGGTTTAGTTGGTTATCATATCAACCTGATACTCAAAAGGTGCTTGTTCAATCCCTGATTAGGGCATATGCAAGAAGCAACCAATGAATGCATAACTAATGGAACAACAAATCTCTCTCTCTCTCTCTCTCTCTCTCTCTCTCTCTCTCTCTCTCTCTCTGTCTCTTTCTCTCTCCCTTTCCTCTTTTCCCCTTTGGTAATTGTGTTTTTGCAGTTAGAATTGCCATGGGTATCACAGTCCAGTATGAGTATTATAATGGACAGAGCTATGAAATCAGAACCAGGAGATGGGCCACCTGTTCGAGCTCTCCTACTAATCTCTCTAAATTCCAATCTCTTCCTCTCTAAACTAGAGAACTGGTCATATTTGTGGTGGCTTTTCTCTTAGACATTCTGTGTCACACAGAAAAGGTAGACATTATTATAAGGTCAAGTTCTCGAACAGTTTCATCTGTGTCACCTGAGTGAGGGTCTGGATACTAAACACTAAACTGAAGAAAGATTCTTATTATAGACTAGTGCCCAGCAGGAGTGCACAGGCTTTGTTATTCTTTTAATTGAAACCATTTCACGATTTTAGTTCAGCCATTTGTTTCATGCCTGAGTGACTTATAATAACTCTATTTGGTATTCCCAAAATAGGAGCAAAAAGGAGAAAAACAATTATATTCTGCTTACTCTATTGAACAACCCACTCCTATTACATGCCAGGAAGAATCAAAGACTATATTATTTTTTAAGATGAATCTACGGTTTTATTATTCAGTTTTGCACAAAATGCCTATAATTTGTTTTTAAAGTGGAACAGAGTCACCTGTACTCTAAGGTTTCCCCCATCAGATCATCTGAACTGGACCTGGGTTCCTTCTTCCAGGTTACTCAGGCCCAGGCAGTCTGGACACCTTAAAGGAGCTCTGGTTGAACTGGCAGAATACCTGCCATGTACCTACCTGGTCTCAAAAGAGGTTGTAAGAGGAGACATACTATGTGAAACAGCCTGGTGTCAGGGGAAAAGTATGAGTTCTGAGGTTGGAGAGGCATGATTTCAACTCTTACAGAACAAAGAGACTTAAAAATAAGCCTATTCTGAGATTGTGATAATGAATATCATCTAACTTATTAAGTCTTACAAATAATTAGGACACTTGACATTACCATTTTGCCCCCACCTTATTATCTATATAGCAGGGTGATACAAACAAAGCAAAAAACAATCCATGTTATAAATAACTTGTCTGTGGCATATAGTCAAATGGGTTTTTAAAAGATTTTTTACCTTTTATATTAGAACTAACTTCAAAACTTAAAGGAAAGTTGCAAGAAAAAAACACATGGTACAACATTTAATACTTTTTATCCAGATTTACCTCTTGTTAGCTTTTTACACTCAATTATAATGTGTGCACACTTTCTGGACCATTTAAGGAAGGACACTGTTAGGATCACTGAAGGAGGAATGCACAGGCCAAAGTGGTAACGGATTATAAATTTATCAGAGCATCTGGATACCAGATGGGCTGAGCCCCTATAATGGCGCCAGCACCCCGGGATAGGGAGTTAGGAGTTTTAAGGGACTCTAGGCAGGCTTTTTCTGGGTGGAGAATTCTCTGGGTGGGTTCAGATTTTGGGAATATTCAGAGGGGAGAGATAATGGTCTTAGAAAGAGGAAGGAGGTCTAAGCAAAAGGGAATGCCCATTGTGAAGTGGTCTGAAAGTCAGTTTCCAGGGAAGGGGAATCAATTTAATTATTTGATCAGACCTAACAGATACATTGCACAAATTATGGACTTTTAAGCTTAATCATCCCAGTATTTCTTAAGAACAGAAATATTCTCTTAGATATCTATAGTACATATCTACTAACTACAGTTAGTGCATTTAACATTGATATGATATTTTTTTCAAACAACAATTTATGGCTCAGCCTTGTCAGTTGACCTAATCACATCATTGATAATGTTCTTTTTCTCCTCAATACAGTATTCAGTTTGAATATTATAGTGAACTGTCATGCCTCTTTAGCATCTTTAATCTGGAATATTTCTACTGTTTTTGTTACTGTACTATAGGGGTCCATTTGCCTGCATGCATCAAAGCCCAGGAGATATAAACAAGAGCCGGCAGCAAAGAAAGTAAGGGTTTATTTTTAGGAAGTGGCTCATGCCCAGAGACACAGGTGAGCTAATGCTCTAAGACCTGGTTCCTTGATGACTTCCAGGGGATGGGTTGTAGGGGGAAAATCACTAACCACAGTGACTAAAAGAGACAGAGTCTTGGTCAGGGTTGTGATCACTACTGGCTTGTTGGTGCTGGGTTAGGTATCATTAGTGGTGGATCATTACATCTAATTCTAATGTCAGCCTCGTTTCCCTGCTTTTCTGGGCCTGAAGCTGAAACACAACTGAGGCCCAGGTATTATTTTTGGTTTGATTGAAACTCTGTCGCTGTGGTCAGTAGACCTGAGGCTTTGTTCCTGAGCCTATTTGATGCCTATCAGAAGCTCATCATCCTGAGGGCTTAAGGGTTAAAGGAGCAGTGTGCAAGGGAGGAGGGGGCAGGCCAGTCAAGGTGCTCTAAGAGGTCAGTTTGAAACACAAAGTAAAGGAAGGAGAAAAAGTCATACTAAAGAAATGAAGCTTCTACCTGTTATATTTTCTGTTGTCCTTTTCTTTTTGACATTTACACTTTTAAAAAATACAGCTTCCCTCTTCTTTCTTTCTTTCTTTCTTTCTTTCTTTCTTTCTTTCTTTCTTTCTTTGTTTTTTTTTTTTTAGAATGCTCTTCATTTATGGTTGTCTATGTTTCCTCCTGATTCTATTCAGGTTATACATTATGTTTTGTTCCTTTCAGGGTATCAAATCTGCAGGCATACAATGTCCTTCTAAATGGTGATATTTATTTTGATCACTTAGTCAAAATATTGTTACTTTTCCTTCAGTATATAATTACTATTTTCTTCTCTTGTAACTAATAAGCTATTTATAGAGAGATTCCTTGAAACCATGGAAATACCCTGCTTCTCATCAGAAATTTCTCCTAGGTTTAGCACACTTTGATGATCCTTGCCTGACAATTTTTTTTTTCTGTGATGGATGCAAAATGCTAATTTTTCTAACTTCAGCTTCACACCTACAGTTATCAGTTGGCATTCAGCATTCTATTTTAAGCAAAAGCTTTCCCTTCTCCTCTCTCTCTCCCTTCCCCTCTCTCTCTCTCTCTCTCTCTCTCTCTCTCTCTCTCTCTCTCTCTCTATATATATATATATATATATATATATATATATATATATGTTTATCTGATATCTAGCTCACTAGCCATCTGAGGCTATCTCCCTTCAAAGTCTATACTATAATTTTCATTTATACCATTTACTAACTTATTTTTGAAAATGTGAAGAGGCTGTTCTTTGTTTTGTTTATGTTTTAAAGATAAACAGTTTCTAAGCTAATTCATTTATTCACCTGTTAATTAGCTAACTGTTATGGTAATTAGTTTGTAATATGTGTCAGGAAGTGAGTTTGTACTGAAGATTTTGCTTTCAAGGATCTCACATTCTAGGGAAATACACTATATGTATTTTAGAAAATAATGTACTGGTATCCTGTAGTCCTGTGTTTTTTTTTTTTTAAACATCAATTAAAATACACAACCTGCTATGGCTAAATTAATATGAAAATATTAGTATTTCAATACAGGTTGAAGATCCCACCCATAACTCAATAGATAAATAGCAATATTTCACTCACTGCCTATCTCCAGCTCATTTCTCCAAGATACTGAGTTATGGTTGGTACTAAAAAGGTTAAGAATAAAACTATAGTTTAAATATAAAGCTCAGGCTTCCCCATTTATAAGCATACTATGTTCTATTTTAAGCCTTCCTTCAAAAACCTAATATGAATAAGGTGCTAAAAGGGAAACAAAACTTATTGATGTCATTCTGTCTCTCCCTTAAAAATGCATTCAGAAAGAAGTGAATTCCTGAATAAGACACTTGGATGGTCATTCTTACTAGGCTTAATGCTGATAAATTAGTAGAACAGCCATATTATCTTTGTAATTTTCATGTTAGGAATTCTTTTTATAAAAGGGATAAATACCTAAGAATTAGACACATACATTTTATGGACACTGTTTCTGGACAGTTGATGCTGAAGGTCTCTGAGCTTTTATAGTGGAACCTTAATTATTATTCCTAGCTCACCTGCCTGAAATTATGTCATGGCTTAACACATTGGTAAAATAGGGCAAGGTTTGGGGAGCTGGGAAGGAAACTAGCTTATACTGAGCAATTCTTAAATGTTGGGCTCAACTATAGCTTATACTATAACTGTGTTAGAAATTCACACCCATTAAGGAGAAGAGGCGTCGGAGGTTCAGAGAAAGAAGTGATTTGACAAAGATTATAGAGCTGGCATTATTGACTTTGCTCAGGTCAGATTTAGCTCCTGCCGGAACTCTGGCTCTTGCCACCACAGAGATGCCTGGTGTCTGCGGCATAAGTTCAGGATAAATAACCATAATTCCTAAACAATTGTCTTGAAAAGACTCCAGGACCATCTGCAGAAAACTGCCCATAGACTAATGAAGGTTGTCAAGAGGCACCTTTTCCACCTATCTCTTTTGAGCTCACTCAGTGCAATCATATTTAAGTGGAGCTCTTTGTGGACCACTGAGTCAGTGCTCCCCTGTCACCATCCAGGTGCCACCTGCTATTTATACGTGGGCCAGAGTCTGCGTATGGGTCTTGACAGATCCATCCCCATATTATTGTGGCATTTCATTTCAGTGAACAAACAAACTGGCAGTCAGTTTAGACACCCAAGGGCTGATCTTTCTTTGGTAGTGGTTGCTTGGTGTAGCCTGTCAGGAAGTGGATGGCATTGGCGTTTGGGATTGAGTCACCTTCTGGAGAAATGGCTGTGTTTTCCCCAAGTGTGCCCATACACAAATTGGCATACAGGAGTGGTTTAAAGAATCCACTTACTTAATATTTATGCAGATGATATGTGTGGTTTTCCAAAGAGTTTCTTTACTTTTATTGAACTAGAGAGAAAGAGGAAAAAAGAAAATGTGGTTAGATATTTATTTTGGATACTTTACCTACATAACACATGTCATAAAATCTGTATTTAAATGCCATTAGGTTTTAACACGTGATTTTATCAAAAGATAGTTACATCACAGCAGAAGATGGGCTAAGTGCTCTCTGACATGGACTTATTGACAGGTAGGTTCAGTGTGGTCCAGGCCTGATGGGGGCAACACAATGTCAAGGATAGATTCAACTTCGTGGATCCAGAAACTTGGCTATTACATACAACAATGACTATCATTTCCTCATGAATATTGGAGTCACAGTAACCAAATTTATTTTTGATAATCTGAAAAATCATTTTAGCCAACCTCACCTCAGTCCATGAAGGGCTAGGCTTGCAAAGTGACCAGAATTTTGTACCAGTTAGTCAGGGCACTGAACTGTCCTATGAACAATGCTAAAATGTGCTGGCTTTTTTATTTTTAATCTTTGGATTCCCTGTTAGTTCTTTCTTGGCAAAAAAGTATGTAAAGTTTCTAAATTCAAGACCTAAAATAAATATAGCATTCACCTCTGGGACAACTAAAAATGATGTTTCTCTGATATTGCTGAAGTTTGAGCAGAGCACAAAGCACATCTGGACACATAGTTAAAAGTTATTTAACATTTTCAATATGTATAGTGTTGTACTAGGGGCAAGGGATTCAAAAGATGAATAATGTGCATTTCTTGATATTAAAGAAGTCCAATAAGGATGAAATTAATTATAATTGATATGGGCAAAGATATCTTAAGCTGCAGTAGAAGAGGGCAGGGGGAAATTATGAGTTCAGAATTTAAGATATTTGGTTTGAGGCCCTTTTGAAATATCTGAGTACATTAAACAAGTAACAGCTGACTGTAAGAACACAGGAATAAGACTTTTCTCCTGAGCGGGATGCAAGGGTGATTTATTTCTTAGGTCTTTCTCCAGTTGGATTTGAAGAATGAAGCCACTGACAAAAGGTGGTAGATGGAAAGGGTGGGGATTTATTGGAAGCAAGTACAGACTCCCACGTGGGGAGGGTGTCCTTAGGGGGTAACCCACGAAGCTCCTTTTTTCCTAAGTTTTATAAAGGCTGCAGTTCTTTGCCACTTGATGCTCCCTTCTTAGTGGTTCCTCTTTTGCAGAATATCAGCATCAAAGCCCAAACCCCACGTGGTGTCCCCTTCTTTTCTCCCCCTTCAGTGGGAGAATTCTCTATCTCCTATGAAAATCTGTTTTCCTCTTTCTCCCATTTGTTGGCATTTCTCTATCTTCCGTGAAAGTTTATTTCCTTTTTCTCCCCATACCCTGTGGCTTTTCCCTATCTTCTGTGAATGGATGTCTTTTTCTCCCCTTGTCCTGTGGCACCTCTTTGTTTTTTCTCTGTGAATATATGCCTTTTGGCAGCTCCAAGCCCTCACCTATGCAGTCCCGCCCATGGACCCCCTTTATTCCTAAAACTCTTTAAACCTTCCTGTTTTATCCCTAAAAGTGCTTTTAATATGAAATAGTCTGTTTGGAAATGAATGATTTATTGGAGTAGTACCTAGCATATGTTGAATAATCAATATACAACAGGGACAGTGCCAAATGCTTCCTGCATATGAGATCAAGTCTTAGTAGGAGCCCCCTGGGATATAGGTGTAATTTCATTAAAAAGAATTTTGGTGAGAAATGTCCTGCCCTTTGGGCTGTAGAAGGCTCTCACATGATCATTTGGTCTGGCCCTGCCAAGGCATTAAGGGTGAGTTAATTAAATGTTTGACCAAATATAACAGGCTAATTTTTAAGTCGATAATTTTTTTTTTTTTTTGGTCCACTAATTATGCTGTAAATACCCAAATGGCCCATGGCAGGGAAAAGGTTCCCCACCGTGTTAGGTGATGCTCAGTGTTGCATAGCAAAGAAGCAGGGGGACTGGAATTTGAGCCCATGTTCTCCTTTCAAAGTCCGGACTTCAGGCAAGTGGTGTGCCATGACCTCAGGTAAGACAGAATTGCCTCTCTCTGTAATGGCCTTGGAACAGAGTTTGAAGACTTGAGAGGATGTTTCCTAAATTGGGGTTTGATGAGACTGCTTCAGGCTTCCTGTGAAAATTATCTTTGAAGTAGATTCGTCAGGTCAAATTCAAACTTTGCCACTTGCTTACTGTGGGAGTGTTGCTACCGGATCCATCCTCTCTGAGAATCTATAAAAGGACTAACTGAAACTTAAGAAAAACATTGGTGGTATTGAAGTAGAACACATGTATCAAAAGACCACTTCTGAGCTAGGTACATAGTAGGACATCTGTAAACATGTGTTTCCTTCTTTACCAGGCACCTTTTCCTAAAATGGGTCCAAAAGAAGAGAGTGCACTCCCCTTAGCAGAGTGCACCAAGGGTTTCCCACCAGGGCTTCTGGATGCAGTATGTGAAGAGTCATTTGCAGTTGTTTGTTCAAATACAGAGGTCTGGGGTGGGGCCTGAGATTTTGCTTTCTAATAGGATCCCGGGAGATGCTAGTGCTGCTCTTTCGTGACCACTCTTTCATCAGCAGAGTTTGTGTTATTTGAGTTTTTCTTCTTTTGTGTTGTGTTAAGTACCTTTAGCTCCAGGTCAATTTCTTTCTGCCTTTGCCTTCAAACCAAACAAACAACAGCTGTTTTCACAGTCACAAGTGGTGGCAGCAATATTGGACATCTTCCCAACACACAGATTTATTGTTGGAAAAAATAATTCAACAGCAGCAAAAACCTGTGTAAACAATGACACTAATAATACTAGTGCTTTTCAGTTTGCAGTGTGGTATCCAGAATTCAATTAACTCAATTGACTCAGCTGTTCAATAGGTATGTTTAAGAGGCTACTAAGTCCTACGTGATGAGGGGACAGAAAAGATTGAGGTACAACTTCATGATGCTCATAGATTAGTCGGCAAGAAAGGCAGGGGATTCCGTGACAACAGGATCACGTAATGAGACCTCTCTTTACGTAGTAGAAGCAAGTTCAAAATAAAAATCCCGTAGTGGCACAAAGAGGGCATTCCTACATCCAGGGTTAGAAAGAGGTCAGGGAAGTCTTCTCAGAGGATTTTGTATCTTTGCCACCTCAGGCATTATCACCATCATCATTATTATCACCATTGTCTCTGTCAGCATCATTACCATCATCCTTAGAACCATTATTTACAAGTAAGTAAGAACTTAATTCTTCACAGGTATTGTTCAAAGCATTCAGTGTGCATTATCTCAAATAATCCTCATAACATTAATAACTGCCCAGCTTTTAGTCACCCTTTGAAGAAGTCCTGCTACTAATAATCTTTTCCACCTTCTGGAGGCTGGGGAAGAAATTCTTAAACATATTTTTGGCTGGGAAGGGATGTTTGAATTTTGCTCAGGCAAGCATTATCATCTCTTTCTTCATTCTTTCACTTTTTGTGTATATTATCATCCTCTTTTCTTCTACCTTTTATTCTCACTCTCTCTTTAATCCTACCTTTCTAGTGAAGCATGGTGGCAACCATGCCTGGTGGGAATTGCTGTTTAATATTTTAACCCTGCTGATTTAGCTTCTGTCATTATTTGCTTGCTAAAATAATAGAAAAGTTATTTTGATTTTCTGAATTATATAAGTCATCCCATTTGATTGAATACTCTATTATGATTTGAATACCCCATTGGTTGTGGTCATACTGGTTTTAGAAAACACATTTCTCTGTACCTGGAGACCAGGATTGCAAAATTACTCTAAATTGTCCCAGTGACTCCAGAGAATGTGTTTCTGTTGACTTAGTGGTCCCAAGCCCAGAAACTATAATTAATCTTTGTAGATAATTAATCAGCTCAATCTAGCTTCTGTAACAAACTGCTTTGTTTGCAAATTAGGTTCCTCATTCCAAACCCAAGAAGTAATCAACACCTTTGTGATTTTTGCCTATATAAATCTGGTGTTGTGGCTGCTTAATCACTTCGAGATCTGGAGAGCAAAATGCCCCCTTGTAGTCCTGGATTTGAAATAAATGTGACTCCTTAATTATACTTCTTGAGGCATCCTGGTGTGATTCATGGAGTATGTTACAACACTACCATTCCTCCCTTCTCTCTCCCCATCTTTTTGTTTTGTTTTGTTTGTACCTTTTTTGAGTTGAAGAGGTGAATGTTATATTCCTGCTTAAATTTTCATAATGGATTTTCTGCATTTATAATTGAATTGTGACTGTTGAAGTGTCATGTGAAGAATTGTGGTTTGTAGTCAAAGAGAACCAGCTAAGATTTAGCTTTGCCAGTTGTTGGCTTACTGATTCTAAGCAAATTAAATTTGCCTTAATTTGCTCACTTGTAAAATGAACAACGTACTACCTACCTCACAATATAGATGCAAATAAAATATAGCCTGAAACTAAGAAAAATTACAAAATGAAAAGTTACTCTCCAGTTCAAGAAACCATGAAGAAAAGTTTGACTAGGCATGGTGTAAGGGCATTCGTTTTGTGTGTGTATCTTCATAAGTTGGCATGGTGCTGTCTTTTAGAAGATTATAGCATTTGCATTGGCAAAGACTGATTCTTAGTTATATTTTTGTTCTAATTGCCCAGCACAATGCATTTTTGATACGTGCTCTCTGAGTAGGACATGTATTGAATGGAGACCCAAGAGAAGTTGAATCACTAGGGATGCAGACTTCAATGTCAGACAGGCCAGGTGCTCTCCTTATCACTTTGCCCCCAAAGAAGTTTCTCTTGCAAGGAAACCATCCAGGTCAGTTCCACTGCCAGTGAGAGATTGTTGGCAGAATTTTCCTTCAAATTGGAGAGTAAAAAAAAGGACTGCACAGCCAGCTGCCACCAGCATCTTAGAAAACTTGAATGTTTAGGCAATTATGGGTTTCCCATGCTCTTTTCAAGGATTTTTTTTTCAACAGAAGAAAAAGCATCATAAAAATAGTACAGCATAGCAACTTCAGCCCACAAAAATGCAGAATGCCATGGTTATTCATTACTCTCTGGAAATTCTTCCTACATTATCTTTGTGACACTGCTACACTTTCCTGACCTGGAGATATTCCCAAGGTCCCTGCACCATCTATTCAGAGTCCTGTGATTCAACATCCTCTCATGGTCAGACTTTCATTAGTCATCTTCATCTGATGACTCTGGAAGCTGTCCACTTCTGATATGGTTATTCAGCTTTACATGTCTTCCATCTTTTAAGTCATTTATGACTAGCCCACAGACACCTGAGCTTTTTACAGGAATGTTTATATTCCCTACCTAAACTTGCTTTCCAATATTTATTACCTTGGTAAATGGTATATGCAGCAACTTAATACTCACAAGCACTTTGTAAGTAAATATTACTGTCCTAATTATTCAATAAGGGAACTGAAACTTAAAGAACTCAGATAGCTGGAAAGTGAAAGATTTACCCTGAAATCCAAGATCATCCTACTTAAAAATCATGTCTCCTCTAATAAGCTTTACCAGAAAGAAAAGAACAGGGAGAAAAAGCGGGGGATGTTGATTATAAATAGTGAGGCAATTATAAGATACCCACTGTTACAACAAGTACCACTCAAACAAACCTAATCTTGCTTCTTTAGACCACTTGCCCGGCTTAGTCAAAATCATGAACTGAGTAACTTAGTAGAATTTTTAAAATAGTTGAATTTATTTTCTTTTATTAAACCACATGATGTTGCTATTTGAAGATTACATCTGTGAATAATCTCTTCCATAGCCATTGCTTAAACCAAGTCCATATGGACAGGAAATAATTGCATAATTCTGGGATGGTGTAATTCAAATTAATGAAAGAGGAATTGACAAGTTGGCTTTGCACTCTGGAATAAATACTGATTTTAGAACTTTTTATGACCAAAATGCTGTTCTTGGCTCATATGCAAGCACAGATAAAGTAATTGTAAGTGTTAATGTTGTTTATAAAGATAAGGCACTAGAAAAATACACAGTACATCCATTATCCCTCTTTTGTCACTGCCTAAATTCTGAGTGTTATTAAGGCTAGATGTTCTAGAGCCTGCTTGAGATAGTGTACTTATAGTGAAGGGAATCAATGTCCAAACATCGTTAGGGCTTGGGTTGTGTTGAGGAGTTTGTCCACTGTAAAATATTCTCTTGCCTTGTTAGGGCGGTGATTAATTTTTAGGAAACTGTTCTAATGTCTAGGACTACTATAATGATATTCATTTTAAATGACAAGTATACCTATTTTTAATGTATATTGAGAAAGAGTTCTATGGAATAATTCTCAAAAGTTGAAATTGACTTTTTGTAATCCAGGAAATAATTCTGGGTAATACTTGTTCTTCATGATCTGTCATAGATAGAATGATGACCATTAAGAAGAGAGGAGCTAGCAGGTGGTTGTTTTTGTTTGTTTGTTTGTTTTCACAGACAGAACCATAAATGGGATTCCATTGCCAGACAGTTTCCCTTAATGCAGCAGGCTCAAACACAAAATCAATGGTGCTATGGTCTAAATGTGCTCCTTGGCCAAATTCATATGTTAAAATTAACCTCCAATGTCAGGAGATAATTAGGGTATAAACGGAATTTGCACTCCTATAAAGGAGGCCCCTGAGAGGTCCCTTGCTCCTTTCTGCCATGTACAGACATGGTGAAAAGAAAACTGTCTATGAACCAGGAACTGGGCCCTCACCATATCTGTTGGTGCCTTGATCTTGAACTTCCCAGCCTCCAGAACTGTGATAAATAAATTTCTGTTATTAAGAAGCTAGCCAGTCCATGGTATTCTTCTTACGCTGCCTGAATGTGTTAAAACAAATATGAATTACATATATGGGATGGAAAAGTAGATAGATTTGGGTTTGAATTACAGTATGCAAGCCCTTCCTAACTAGTGACTTTGGGAAAATCTAATCATCTATATTTCTTAGTTTCTATGTTGTTGTTGTTTTTTTTTAAAGAAATGGCTTAAGTATATCTCAGTGGCAGGATTGTTGAGGCTTAAATACTTATTGTTGATATAATTATGGCCCTATCTCAGTGCTTAATACATGGAAGAGACTTAGTCAAGCATAGAATTATATTGCCATTTCTTTGTTAGGTTCATATTGAATAAGCTTTAGAAATTACTATATGAAGCAGAAAACATTAAATGGAAGTTTATCCCATTTAAGTAATCAAAATTAATTTCATTTTGTGCAAATAATTTACATCCCCAATGCAGAATTATAATAGAATCCAGATTAGCAAAAACATAAATATATGAGCATTCAAACAAAGCAAGACTGACATTGCTAGTTGGGTACTGGAAATATTGGGAGAACACTTTGTGAAGTATGTGATTGTGTAACCGTTGTGCTGAATACCTGAAACTAATACAAAAATACAAAAACTGTAATTAAAATGTAAATTTAAAAATATTTTAAAATGTTGGAACAATAGACAGCACACACACACACACACACACACACAGAAAATGCTTTAGGGGTGACTGAGAAAATGACTTACTAAACCCCAATATAGTACTTCTTTTATTTTGACTGATCCACAAGTAGAAATATTTTTGCCTAGGTTGATAGTTGATGATGTTGGCAAGTTATTTTCTCCTCTTCTTCCTAGGAACTCAGCCAGACTACATTTTCCAGTGTTCTTTGCAGTTAGATTAGTCATGTGACTGAGTTGTACCTTACAGAATATGAGTGGAAGCAAAATGTACCATTTGTAGACATGATTATAAAACCTTTTCAGCCCTGGCTAGTTTAGCTAAGTGCACAAAGCCTTAGCCCAAAGACTGAAGAATCCCAGGTTTGATTCCAGTCAAGGGAAATTATATCATTTGCTGGCTCTATCCCCAGCCCAGGACCACACGTGTGGGAGGCAACCAACCCATGTATCTCCCTCACATTGATGTTTCTTTCTTTCTGTCTCTCCCCCTCCCTTCCATTCTCCCTAAAAGTCAATGGACAAATATCCTCTGGTGAGGCTTAAAAAACAAACAAACCTTTTCATATGTTCCTCTGTGATTTTCATTCTTTTCAACTTGGGCAATGGTTAGGCCTCCCAAAGGCCAGCTGGGGAGCTATGGATTGAAAATGGTGGAGCTGCCATACTCTTGGATCATAAATGACTGTGCAGAGATGAGCCTCTTCTCCCAAAACACATTCATACAAACACAATACTGCTCCTTACTCTTACCAAATTGAAACGGGTCTTTACTATATATAATATGAACAACAAGCAGGTCAAATAAATGACCTGTTATGTTGAATTAACTCCTGTAGGTCCATGTGTCACCATAAAATCTAGCCTACCCTAGTTAATATCACAGATTAAATGTAATCTGGAGCCTGGCATCATAGCAGGCTGAATAGTCTAATCTGGTGATTTCATTAAGTCAAGGTAAAATCTCACACCATATTAATTCAGTTTCAAAGTGCAGCCAATTTTGGAATTCTTTCCATAGTGAAGGAGATAGTCGATCCTAAAGCCTAGAAATAGCTGGACTTTGGTCTCATCCACAGAGAATCAGCAGCTCTAGGACCCATGATTTTTTATTTTTTTTCTAGCATAGAAGAAGTGTATGCCCTGGTAAAGAGCTATTCTTTAAGATAAGGCCACTTCAAGGTTCCACTTATTAGAGAATCCGGTCAAACCAGTGTTCTCTAATTTGACCACTTCTTCCCAGGAAAGGCATATGACATAAGGGTATTGAACTGCAGAAGCATACTGTGTTTTCCTGAAACAATAGCATAGCATCTAGATTCAATTTTTCATTCTTTGGATACTGTCCAGATATGCACTGCTAACGTTGGTTTTCCTCCCTTTGCATTTTTCTGAGCTGCCATTGCTGACAACCTATTTTATCTTGACATATTTTATTCTTTTTTAGCTTAGCTAATACCAATGAGTCAAGTCTTGTTCTGGCTTGGGAACTATCCATTCTCCTTAAGAAGACTATTCATATTTTTGAACCCATCCATTATGTGTTGATTTTATCAAACATTCAGAGTTCTCTGGAGACATTAGATATTTTTTTAAAGAAATGAGTCATTTCAGATCACCAGTATGTAGATAAAAAATAAAAACAACTGAAACACACACACACACAAAATCTTCCCTCATTCAGACTATTTTACATAAGTTATGAGCTAAATGATTTCCTTATTGTTTTCTTTTGTTAGATAATATGATGTTAAAAAAAGGTAGTTCGATATAGGTCAAATATTTGCACAAAAACTACTGGGGATGTGCAACTTGCATCAATTTGTTTCAACCCTCTCACCCTAAAATGAGAAAATAAATACCATATGGTTCTGGTGTCTGTTAAATGTGCTAATTCCTTGTCTTCTCAATCCAACAGAGGATGGGCAGCAGTGGGTTCCTTTCCCTGTGGTGAATTACATTCTATAGTGTAGATACTTACATTAACTTGTAAAGGTTCTCTAGAGAGTTCTCAGATATCAGATGGGATATCTGATTTAATGACCTATTAAAATTACTTGCAAACTGGGGCAGCATTGATTTTTGCTAAATTACATAGAAACAGACCCAGTATGAGAGGAACATGTAGTATTGAACTTCCAGAATTCTCAGATTGTGATTGATATTGATATCACATGTCTATGACTAAAGAACCATGATGCATTATCTCCTAGGTCAAGTCTACAATGCAAATAAAAATAATTATTTTCTTATTTACTGTATTTGATATTGGAGTGCCTCAATTCTTCTTGAATATTGAAGGATGTCTAAGTAGGGGGAAATATTTAGAACTAATCATTTAATCTAACAAGAAGCTGAAATCAAAATTAGCAAAACATAAACTATTAAGGGATTAGGAAAATGGCTGAGTGCTTAATCTAATTTATTATCAGATACCCTGACCAACCAGACTCCACTTTGACCCAGTGTAGCTATTCTGCTATTTTAGAAATTTAGCCGTTAATGTTTTCTTGTTTGTTTTTAGTTGACATTTGGTTTTCATCAGTGTTTGTGGCTTCTCTAATGTCTTATCTCCTGCTTATCAAAATTATCATTTCCTAATCTGGATATAATTCCAGTATTCATCATGTGGTCTCAGTGAAGCCTTAGGAGATGCTATCACAAATATATTGTCAGTCAAACACTTTTATTTCCTATGGCATCTAATGTATCTTCCATTCCAAGATGGAATGGAACAATGGAATGATAGGAAAAAAAAACCAACTTATTTTTATAGGAGCCAATCAATACCAGGACCCTATTATATTAATTAATGTGAGACCAATTTACCAATTGAATGTTATAGATACATTTTGAATGCCCTTGCCCAGACTTCAGAGCTTTCATTGGATTAAGAACTGCTCTGCAGTATCTCGATGACCAATGGTTAACTTTATCATTTTTATCATTTCTAAATAAATCTAAAAGACTCAAATCGCTATATAAAAAATTAAATGAAAAAATTGCCTAGAGATTAAGAAGTTATCTGGAACACTATGAAATATAAAGTCTTCTCAAATGAGGAATTTCCTTATCTGCATTATAAAACAGAAGAGGAAGAGGAGAAAGAGGAGGAGGAAAAGGTGCAGGAAGAGGAAGAGTAGGAGGAAGAGAAAAGAGGAGGTAGATTTGAGTTTTCTAGACAGAAAGTTGTTAAGATCAATGCTGAATTATTATCTCCCTCCTTTTCACCAAAGGACCTCCTTAGGACTTATGAGTCCCGTCATTGCTGGAAATGTCAGGTATGAAAAGCCAATATTTTCTTAGGCAAAAAGGAAAGCAGAATAGAAAGACAGAGTCTTGGTATTGTCTCTCTACATGGACTGGTCCAAGAAACTGTCTTAGAGTTTTTCCTTGTCATCATCTAAGCTGTGGTTCTCAACCTTCCTAATACCACAACCCTTTAATAGAGTTCCTCATGTTGTGGTGGCCCCCAACCATAAAATTATTTTCATTGCTACTTCATAACTGTGATTTTGTTACTGTTATGAATTGTAATGTAAATATCTGATATGCAGGATGTACTTAGGCGACCCCTATGAAAGGGTCTTTTGACCCCCAAAGGGGTTGCTACCCACAGGTTGAGAACCTCTGATCTAGGGTAAAATAAGGTAGTAATTTCTCTGTCAGTCAATGAGTTTATCATCCACCTATTCTGTCATCACATATTTATGGAGAATCAACTATATACCAAGCATTATGGGTAGTGGGAATACAGAGATACAGAAAATATAGTCCCTGCTTTCAAGCATACCAGTATATAGATTGTGAACAGATTTAACTTTTAGAAAAATACTCTTACATCAGTAATAGTCAGGGAAAATATACATGGTAGGCAGGAGAGCAGTTGATAAATCTATACATTAGTCCAGATATGGAACAAAGATGTTCTATACTACCATAGTTTGTGGTATTTGGAAGAAAAGAAAATACATAGTGAGCTGGTTAATTTATAATTTTTGTGTGGGTAGAAGCTAAAACTGTGAGAGAAGATGATAGTTTTCTTAGTTATAAAGCTGCTTTATAATTTTTCAGAATGCAGGTTCTGATGAAGGAGTTTACCTTGTTACATGTTGGGCATGCACGACATAAATCATGTCTCCAGCTATTCGTTGTTGCCAGCACTTTATCAAACCCACCTGCCTCCCCTTCCAAAGATCCAGGAGGAAAAATACCAAATACATCATATAACTACTCACTTAAACAAAACAAGTTCAATGGGGGAAAAAAAGTATGAGGGTTCAGGTTACGCTAAAATGTTTCTTATAGGGCCATCTGAGAAATAATTTATACAAACTATAAAGTTTAGAAAAGTGACATTTAAAAAATGTTTATTGGCGAAGGCTACTTAGAGGCTTGTGTTTTCAGTGATATGTAAGACCTGTTTGGAAATCTATTGTGCTATGAATTCAGGTTTCACACAACTATTTCATTCTAATTATAAAGATACTTTTTGAGCCTGGCCAGTGTCGCTCAGTGGTTGACTATTGATCCATGCAGCAAAAGGTCACTGGTTCCCTTCCCCATCAGCCAATTGATGCTTCTCTCTCTCTCCCTTCCTCTCTGTCCATAATCAATTAAAACATTTTTTAAAAGATACATTTGTTCTTGGAAAATTGGACAGATATATGCAAAAAAGTGAAACTAGACCACCAACTTACACCATACACAAAAATAAACTCAAAATGGATAAAGGACTTAAACGTAAAACGGGAAACCATAAAAATACTAGAGGAATACAAAGGAAACAACATCTCAGACATATACCAAAGCGGTTTCTTCACCGATACAGCCCCTAGGGCATTAGAAACTAAAGAGAAAATAAACAAATGGGACTTTATCAAAATAAAAAGCTTCTACACAGCAAAAGAAACCATCAGCAAAACAACAAGATAACCCACTACATGAGAGAACATATTTGCCAATGTTATCACTGAAAAGGTTTAATCTCCAACATTTATAAGGAACTCATTCAAGTTAACAAAAAGAAGACAAACAATCCAATCAAAAAATGTGCAAAGGACCTAAATAGACACTTTTTAAAATAGGACATTCAGAAAGCCAAGAGACATATGAAAACATGCTCAAAGTCACTAATCATCCGAGAGATGCAACTCAAAACAACAATGAGGTACCATCTCACACCTGTAAGAATGGCTATTATCAACAAACGACAAGTTCTGGAGAGGATGCAGAGAAAAAGGAACACTCGTGTACTGCTGGTGAGAATGCAGACTGGTGCAGCCACTGTGAAGAACAGTATGGAGTTTCCTCAAAAAATTAAAAATGGATCTCCCTTTTGACCCTGTGATCCCACTTCTGGGAATATATCCTAAGAAACCAGAAACACCAATCAGAAAGGACATATGCATCCCTATGTTCATAGCAGCACAATTTACCATAGCTAAAATTTGGAAACAGCCTAAGTGCCCATCAGCAGATGAATGGATTA
>PVJC01010834.1:24593-42939 GCA_004026665.1 Murina feae | reverse complement strand
GGGGATGTCCACTTGCCAGCAGGGAGCAGACCTAAGCTTCAGTCGGGCATCCTTAGCGCTGCTGAGGAGGCAGGAGAGGCTCCCACCACCACCACTGTACTGGCAGCCATCAGCCTGGCTTGTGGCTGAGCAGAGCTCCCCCTGTGGGAGTGCACTGACCACCAGGGGCAGCTCCTGCATTGAGCATCTGTCCCTTGGTGGTCAGTGTGTGTCATAGTGACCAGTCATTCCCAGTGGTTCTGCTGTTAAGACCAATTTGCATATTATCCTTTTATTATATAGGATAAGTACCATGCATGTAGGTATATATAAATATGTTATTTTTAATTTTATGGAGCCCTAAAATGTTAACTAGCTGAAGATTACATCAGGAAATATGAATTTGGTATCTACTCTAGTCTGTCTCTTGATAAGACCACCTTAGCTTCCCCACTCTTGATAAGAATATCCATGTTCTTAGGTTAATTAAATAGCAATTTCTTGTAGTCACTTGATTTAATCATCATTCACCACTTCCTCCACACAGTCAAAATAAAGTGTACAGGCTTTATTCTTTTAAAAATAAATGATTTGTTGCTGAAGTTTAGACTTGATTCACTATAGCATCAAATTAATGAATAATTAAATATACCAGACTCCAAAATACACAAACAGGGGCCTGCAGACCAATGTGCAGGTACTTAGTGAGCACTACCTGTCTTCCAGGGCCTGTATGATGAATAATGACAAGTGGAATGTACCCAGGAAATGAGCTCCTTCTCTGTGCTTCCCCACCTGGAGAGAGTGCTTAGGTAAAAGAATCATCTTGAATTGCAATCAACATTATTCCCAATTCCAGATCCTTATATATCTGACTGAACCCATGGACTCTAATACAAAAACCAAACCCATCAAGTGTCTAAGCTGATCCTTCAAATTCCCCAAATCCAGATGCCAATGCCACTGTGATTGTTGAGAAAATAAAAATGAATGAATGGCGAGAAAGGGGGGCAAAAATTAACACAGAATAATGAGTAACCCATTTTCTTCTGAAAAAAGCAATCTAATGATGGACTGGAAAATGCCATTCAAAAGCTGGAAAATGTAACAGAATCTGGTTTCAAACAACCCACTGGGTTTTTTAACTATTTTTAAACAGGAACCCTTTCACAAATAGTAATAGCTAACAGTTGTACAGCATTTACTAAAGACCAGGTATTGCCCTACATATATTGCCATTTAATCCTCAAAAAGCCCTTTGAAGCAGATACTGTTTTATAACATCCAAATCTACAAATAAGGAAATTGAGACATAAAGCCTAAGCCACTTGCCCAAGGTCACACAAGCAGTGAGGGCAGAGCTAGAACTCCAGGCCAGGCAGACCTGGCTCCCAATGTGAGGCCTTACTCTCCACCCCACACTCTCTCACCCAGGGTGACCTCACCCACAGGAGTCAGCTACTAGCTCTTAGATGAGCAAATGAATCTCAGATACTATAAACAATTTGCTATTCTCCAAAGGACCACTGTCCATGAACATATAAATATAGTGTATCTGTAGTATTAAAATTTCTTGGGGGAGTGATAAGGAAAAAGTGTCTGAAAGATATGTTAGGCAGGTGATAACGAAAAAGAGATCAAGAAGCAACTGAACTGCATCTATCTGGAATAACATCTAACTTGGAAGCTCAGTTTTTTAAAATAGAATTAAACAGAGGCTATGGTACAGTAAAAGCTCAGAAACACGGTTGGGATGGAGTGGAAAAAGAACAGTCCACAGTTAGCTATTCTGAATAACGTTATAAGGAACAGCATAGGTCCAAGTACCCATTCAAGTCCCTGCTTTCCATTTCTTTAGGTATATATCTAAGATTGGGATTGTGGCACCAGCTGGCAATTCTAATTTTACATTTTTGAGGAACCACCAAACTGTTTTCTAATCCCAGGGGCTGGGAGGAGGAAGGAATGGGCAGTTCATGATCAGTGGTTACAGGGCTTCTGTGGGGTGATGAGGAAGTTCTGGAAATAAGAGTGATGATGGCTGCACAAGATCGTGACTATAATTAATCACGCTCAGTTGTAGACTTACCAATGGCTACAGTGGCAAAATTTATGTTATAGATATTCTGTCAGTAATGGTAGAAATAGTGTAGTATACCCCAAATCATTGATTTGTACACTTTAAAACGTTGAATTATATCTCAGTAATGGTTTGTTGTTGTTTAAAAAAAATTGGGAGCAGGGGAATAATCGCAAGTTGGCATTCTCTTTCCTGAAGGGAGAAGAAAGGTGTGCCAGTGAGAAGCTGAATGCCTTATAGCTTGAAAAAAATGTGACAGATCTCAATTCAGATCCTAGATTTGTTATCGATTTGTGTCACTCAGGGAAAATTACCTGATGCTTCTGAACTTGGACTCCCACACCTTGCATGCTGACTCTGCTCTCGGGAGCTCAGGTGGCCAGGAACTATGCTGGGTGATTGGGTCACAGACATGAAGCCAGGATGGTCATGACCTCCACAGTGAATAAGAGAAGCCAGAGGACTAAACAGAGAGGGACACTGAAGTTGCAAGAAGGAAATATGCATGGAAGAGTCACAAGGAGGTAATGAGCAATTCTGTCTAGTGAAGGGCATGATATGAGCTGTAAGAAAAGGTGAGGAAATGTTGACAAGATTGAAAAGGGAGAAGGCACAGAATAGGAAGGAAAGGAGTCCCTGGGAAAAGAAAAGACCCAGAACAGGAAGTAGACGCATCTGTGGCTGTGACTTCACCTAACTGAAAGGTGTTGTTAGGAACCAGACAAAACTCGGGACAGCATAAAGAAGGTGAGCACAGGGCAGATCACAGCAGGCCTTGAGTGCCATGCTAAGGAGCATGCACTTCATTTCTGAGGTCCATGAGCTCGCAACTGAAAGATGCTACCGAGAGATGAAAATATATGATTTTAGGGGATCACAAAAATACAACCCCCTTGACAGTAGCAATCTGGGGTAGGGGGCAAATTTTAAAATATTTTTATTTCAGTCTTAAAGAAAACAATGAAGAAATGTATGCACCTGTCAAGAGCAGCATTTTTGACTACTTTGTTTATCGTTATAGATTCATAAATGAGTGAGTAAATGAACATAGAATTATTTAATTGCATTAAACCACAACATGATCACGGGTTCATTTTTTAAAAATCATTCTGGAAATACACGGTGAGTGGGACTGACAGGGGAGCCCTGGTGGCCACATTAAGAACAGCATGAGAATGAGGGTAGGAGTCTGGCCGCAAAGAGCTGGTCAGTGGGGTGAGAGGGCATGAGCTTGCATCTGACATGTGCTACCTAGAGATGGGAGTTGGTGGTTTTAGGAGTAGAGCAGTTTAAGTGATGTCAAAGATCAGGAGCATAATGGAGTGACATGGGAGTGAAGGTAATTATAGCCCTGAAGATAAAACTTCGAGGCTGGAAGTTTGCCCAGAATGCTAGCTCAGCTTAGCATGGAGAAGGTGCCTGAACAGCCAGGCATGGAAGATCTCAATGAATGAGGGGGTAGGGGCTGGCCCAGAGATTCGTCACTGATAGCCACTAGAAGTGTTAACAGGTGTTCTGAGCAGATGGCTGGGACTTCAAAAGAGAAGAGGTTGTTATGAGGAAGTTACTCTAGATGCAGGGAAGCTGTCTTTGGAGAAGCCGGGTGCTATGTTTGGGCTCCAACGTACATGAAGTTTCAAAGAAAATGCAGCCTCCATTCAGAGCTCCAGGAGAGCTGCATCCCCAGAGGAACTCAAAGAGGTGGAGACAGAGGGACATTCTGCACAGTTTGCGGGCGCTTGTCCACAAGGCAATAGGAGTTGTGGAGAACACAGTGCAGTGTGAGGAAAAAGAATGGGCAGAAAGAAGAATCAGCTTGAAGGACACACAACACAAGATTAGAAGGCGGGGGGGGGGGGGCGGTCTACAAGAAGATGGGTGATAAGAAGACCTGGAAGTTCAGCAGTGTGACTCCAGCAAGCCCAGGGGATGATGTTAGGCAATACCCAAGGCCTAATGAAGGTGTTCAGTTGACAAGTACAGCCTTAGTTGGGGAACCAAAAGGAAAGTGAGAGGCCAAAGAAGAGGCAGGCTGCTTGTGACTACAGCATGGATAACCCCCCAAGAGGACTCTGCTCAGTGGTGAGAGATGGAATCTGTGTGTTACAAGGACAACTGCTATAGGTTGGCATCCGGAGTCTCGGTCTGGGACCAGACCTTCAGTGGTGGGCTGCAGCTGGCTTGAAAGGGCTCATGAAAGTTGATTGTGCACATATCTCCCTAAATCCACTGTCAGTGACCTAACATTTAAATCACTTGATGGGAGCATTTAAACCATGGGATTCAACAAACTTCACAAATCATGCTCCTGCTCCACTGATTCTGAACCAATGTTAAACACTGCCTAGCACACCACTGTCTGCCTTACCCTGGTTCCTGTACTTCTTAGGAAACACGTTCTATGACTCTTCTCCACTCTGATTCCAGCAGGCTCCTTTGAAGGGATCTGCCTTCCCCACTGGGACTGCTCCAGGTCCTCCTTCACCCTAGACTTCTCTCACCATAGACCTCTCCTTGGGTCCCCCAGGTGCCAAACACTCACACTGACTGCCACAAGCTCCAGCCATCAGCTCTGTGCATGGTGAGTATTAGTAGTAGATGAGTAGAGCTGGATGCTGATTTTCTTTCTGTACTTTGCTATGTATGTGACCTTGGGCATATTCATTATCTATTTCCTCTTCCATAAAATCACTATTTTGTAGAAATATCCTCTGGACTTTTTTTTGAGAATTGATCCATTTTTCTCATTTTCTCAAGAGGCAGATGATAGTAGTAGTACACAGTACTTCTGTGTGCCAGACACTGTTCTAAGCTCTTTGCATACATTAACTCATTTTATTCTCACTAAAATCTTATTTGATAGTAGCACTGTTCAAACCATTTTACAGATGGGGAAAACTGAGGCACAGAAGAATTCAGTAACTCGCCTAAGATTGTACAGCTAATACTAGAGCCAGGATCCAAAGCCAGGCAGTCAGGTTCAAAGTACTTACTCTTAACCACTTCCCTCCTACTCCCCATGAATATTTCTAGTCTTCCTAACTTGCCAATCCAATCAAGTCACTACTGGCCAAGATCCTGAACTGCTAAGTCCTAGTAAGAGGCTTGAACCAAGAAAATGATAAAGCTATATTATGTTTAAACAAACAGAAATATACTAATCAGGTCACCATGTAATACTTGGTGACACTTCTCATGTTGTTCTTCAATCTGAGGTGCTTTACTCATTTGTCCTTTTAGCAAATATATTCTAATCATCCAGAGCTCATTTCCGGCTTTACTCCACAAAAAAAGCTTTGCCTTCCCATACTCTACCCTTTCACTGGGTTCCCTGGGTGCCCTTTCTTACTCCTAACTTAGGACCTACCCTGATTAAGAACCTCTGTACCTCTTCAACCTCTCCTATAAAAATGACTTCTGTAAAGTTAATGTATTTCATCATTGTTTGTACATTTGCTTACTCCCCTACTCCTGGGTTTTTTCCAAATACAGGGGCTGTCTTACATTTCTGTGTCCCTAGCAACCAGCACACACAGCACCATCAAACATGGGCCAGGTAACATCTGAAAGCAAGTGATTGAGGATAAATAACTGGACTATAGCAGGATGGATCAATAACACACACAGCAATAGAAAAGACATATGATAAACATCTTAGATATTAAAAATAAAGTGCAGAATTAAAAGCATGGTCAAGAAAATGGTTCCATCATGATTGCTTTTTCTACTGCCTCGTTTCTTTGCTGAAAATTCATCAAGTTTTTAAAAATGCCTTTGCCCTCTAAAATTGAAAATGAACTTGCATAGATTATCACCCACTCCTATCCAAGCTCCTGCACATTTACTATCAGCGTTAGAAATAACCTCATTTATTCATTAAGTCCTCTTTCTCATATAACTGGGTTATTTAAACCAGAATTATATAAGGTCAGCTTTCAATGAGCTGGAAATTCCTCTAGGTATATTTTATAATGCTAAGAAAATATTCTGAAGCCTTTTAAATAGCTAGGTAAAATCTACTGAGTAAGGTGATATATTTCCCAGTTCTGGAACAGGTCTTCAGAGAGAGGGATGTTTATCAATGAGAAGATATTTACTCCCCAATGAACCACCTAACATTGGCTGAAGTCATGTATACATCATATAAAAACTACTACAGTTTATTAGCTACCCATTATATGCAAGAAAATATACTAGTACACTCATTAACTTTAATCTACATGATTCTGCAAGGCATTAATTTTCCATTTTACAGAAAAGGAAATTAAGGTTTAGAAAAGTTAATTAAGTTTCCTAAGATCATGAGATTAGCTGGTGGTGGAGCCAGGGTTGAAATCTGAGCCTATTTTATTTTAAAGCTCCAGCTCTTTCAAAATAGAATTCTCATAAAGAGGTTGTACCTAACAATGGGACAGCTGGTTGGGAGAGAACATATTATACTGGTATTCTTTGCACCTTTATCTGGGTGAAACTCTGCCATGTCTCCCAATAGACAAGGACCCCCCAACAGACACAATCATAAAGATGATACTGCAAGGCATTAATTTTCCATTTTACAGAAAAGGAAATTAAGGTTTGGAAAAGTTAATTAAGTTTCCTTACTATTAAATAATTATTAATAATTATTAATAATCATCATTATTAAAACACACACATATACATATATATGTGTGTGTGTTTTAAAGATGTTTGCTAAGGTCCATATGAAAAGAAATCCAATTCTTTTGCAAGTGAGCAGGGCCAAGAAAGCCCAAGTTTCAGCAGACCTCGCTGCACTTCTGACACTGACCTCACCCCTCCTAATTTGCCAGGCCTCTCCATGAGCTCAAGGTTACACGGCTAAAAAGTGACAGGGCTGAGACCAAATCAGAACTATGCCGCCACACCATCCACCAAAGTACCTCTCTCAGACCTGGACAGAGAAATGCTGCACAAGCAAATAGGGAAAGCTGCAAAGCTTTTTTCTGTAATCTATGATCCACATCATGGCTGTATTCCCAGAGAGGGGTGTTAACCAGAGCTTTGTGGCTAACACCCATGCCATCAACGATGCCACTGAACACTGGGAAGATGAACTGGCCTTTATAACCCCAGCTGAGACCAAATGTTTCTGGGCCATTTAACACCCATTCCTGGGCCATTCTTCTTCTTTGTGAACTCTTTATTTTCTCTATCGCTATACTTCTCAAGCTGCAAAAAGGGGCATGATGGAAGCTGCACTCAAATAAGAGATGAAGATAGCTGGCTCACGAATGCTCCGGTTCTGTGAGGAGCTCTTTCTCCTCCACCAGTCAGAAAACAAAGCATCAAGACACTTCCTGCCATGGCAACCTTTCCCCCACCAAGTAAGAACCAATGTGACCATCTGAGCCCCAAAGTGCACCCGTTCAGCCCACATTTGTTCCAGGAAATGGCCAGCCATAGAATGCCTTCCTCCCTAACACTGAACACTCCTTCCTCATCTGAAATATGCTTCAATTGCCCTCTGGCTCCCCTGCCAATCTTCCTGAACTTTCCATTAGAAAGTCTCCCCCACTTCCAAAAAGTCCCACCTCACTAAAATTCTTGTCAATCAGAGACCATCTCAGCCTCTTCTTTTTTCCTATTTATTTATTTATTTATTTATTTATTTATTTATTTATTTATTTTGTCAATCCTCATTTGAGGAAGCGAGGGGGAGAGACAGAAAGAGAGAAACATCTGATGTGACAGGAACACATTGATTGGTTACTTCCCACCCATAACCGAGGTACATGCCCTTGACCTGGATCGAACCCGAGACCCTTCAGTCCATGAACTGATATTCTATTCACTGAGCAAAACCAGCAAATGGCAGCTTTTCCTCTTTATACTCAATAAAACTGGCTCTCCTTTGTAATACTTTCAAACCCTACAAAGCTGAAGTAATGGTAGATGGATTCCTTTGCTGCTGTTTATAAATAAACAGCTTTGTTAACTTTGTCTTGAGCTTGCTTTGTTTCTGACATCATTTATGCAGTTTGCCATACCAATATGCATCCTAAATAAGGTGTTTGCCCACAAGCAGAAACCATTAAAAGAAAAATGGCATGATCCAAACATGGGAAGAGAAGAGATTCATTCACAATTTTTTTCATTCTAATCTGACTCATAATTTTACTTTAATACTGTTCAAAACTTTCAATAAATTTCAAGAAATCACTACTTTGGTTACTTTTATACATGCTTTTCACCCACCTACAAATGAAAAAAAAAGTGAGAGATATTAATATCATTAAACCAATTGCCGTATGTACTTAATACATATTTTACCTTTGCAATCCATTAGACCTGATTCTGCCATCAGTTCAGAATGAACACAAGCTAATTGTACATGAAAATGATTAATTCTTGACTTAGCACTGCCTTACTCTGAACATTTGTGTTAAAATAGATGTCTCTCTCAGCATTTTTGTCTACCTCCCATCCCCCATCCATCTGGGAGGGCTTCTCATCTCTCTTTCTCTCTCTCTCTCTCTCTCTCTCTCTCTCTCTCTCTCTCTCTCTCTCTCTCTCTCTCTCCCCTCTTTTATCTCTAATGCTATTACATTGGCTAAGACCTATCTCTGTGCTGTGATATTGACTAGTCTCTCTTTAAATTCACATAGATGCTATCTTCAAATGATAAATCGTAGCAGACTACCCATATAATTGATCTCCAATTCCCTGTGCCCCCAACAACCTTTAGCTGTGGCATTTGAAGGACTTTGCACCTCTTTGAAAAATTAAATGCTGATGAGAATTCTGAAGGGAATATGTCTCTCTCTTTCTCTCTCTCTACCTAAAAAATGTTGCAAGTCTCCCAAGAAGTGTGAACACTGACCTCTAGAATCACTTTGAAGATATACTTTTAAAAAATTAGATGTGAACTATGGATAACAGTCTATGGTAGGAAACTAATATTCTCTCATTTTACAGCTGCGGGGGAAAAATGTATTTACTTGACCTGCACATGCAGCATAAGATAGTGTCAAGTTAAGGAAAAATGACTTGTTACCAGTACAAATCTGTAAAATGTGTCTGGCTTCCATCGATAGCTTACCCAGAAAAAGGCAATGAGGTGGTAGAAAGGGCATATATGGACTTCGGGGTCAAATTCAGATTTCAATCTAGACTGACTCAGTAGATTTGTTGGTTTAGGCAGATAACTTCCCTGACCCTCACTTTTCTTATATGAAATCCTAACCCTACCTTGCAGGGTAATTGTTCTAATTACTGAGAAAAAAATATATAACATAAATCCAGACATACAGATGCACTCTTAACATCAGTTTACTTCCATTAAGATTATTATTTTGCTCAGACCACTGCTACCGTATGTATCTTTTGAAGCACATACTCTTGAGTCATATCCCTGAAGCATGGAGATGGTCATTTATAAACATCTCCAGCAAGGTACATAAAAATCTAGAACAGTAGACTTTATTGGAGCTACAAAAATTATTCAGAAACACACACACATATGGTCTCTGGGACTCACAGAAAACAAGTTGTCAGCCTAGATGACTGATAAACAATTTGCTTTTTTTTTTTGCTTGTTTTTGCTTATGACTATTTATAAATGAAGTTGTAGATTCACAGCAAGATTGACAGGAAAGTACACATATTTCCCATGCCCTCCCTCTTTGCACACAAGGCATGGCCTTCCTCCTTATCAACATCTCCCACAAGAAAGGTACCAGTGTTGCAATGGATGAACTACCTGACACATCATAATCACCCAAAATCCATAGTATACTATAGTTCATTCTTGGTGTTGTACATTATAGAGCTTTGAACAAATGTGTAATGGCATGCATCCATCATTATGGTGAGATACAGAGCATTTCACTGCCCTAAAATCTTCTAGGCTCCTCCTACTCATCACCACCCCATCTCCAGCCACTGGCAACCACTGATCTTCTGACTGTCTCCATAGCTTTTTCCAGAATGTTGTATAGTTGCAATCATGCAGTATGTGACCTTGCATTGGCTTCTTTCACTTAGTAATACACTTTTAAGGTTCTTCCATGTCTTTTCATGGGTTGAGAGCTCATTTCTTTTTAGTACTGAATAACATTCCACTATGTGGATGTACCACAGTTTATTTATCCATTCACCTACTAAAGAAACTTTATTTATAAAAACCAACTGTGAGCCAGGTTTGGCACAAGGAGCATAATTTGCTGACTCCTGATCTAAGGAAAGCAAGGTATCTAGAATCAACATTTTTTAATTCCTTCCTTCCCTCTGGGGTCCAGCTCACCCTGATACTTACAGCACTTTCACATCTAATCTGTTTCACAGAACATCAAGTTTGGAACATTCACAAACAATATCAGGGCAAAACAAAGAGAGGTCATATTGGTCTTAAAAGAGTCATTTCTCACACATTATAACATCTTTCAGTATAATAGTGAAAAAATAGAGAACAAATATTTCTCTCTTTCAGTGATTTTTGGCAATCTACTATCTACACTAATAAAAGAGAAACATGCAAATTGGTGTCATTCTGCTATGCCCAACAGCCAATCAGGATGAGTATGCAAATTAACCCAACAAAGATGGTGGTTAATTTGCATATGCAGGTGTGGACTGAAGACTGAAGATGACTGAAGACTGAAGACAACTGAAGACTGAAGAGCCCTGGCTTCTCCACTGCGGCCAGACCAAAAGCCTGAGTCCTGGGTGCAGGAGGAAAACCGGTGCCAGCAACCAGGGGAAGAAAAGCCTATTGCACGAATATCTGTGCAACAGGCCTCTAGTAATTTATAACACTAGTAACTAGGAGTTTACTTCCATTATTTATTTATTATTTTCTTTCCAGATCCTATAGGCACTAAATTTCTTAGGTATAACCTAACGTGATTCAAACAAAAAATGTACATATATATTTTTTAAAACCCCGGGGTATGAACATAAAATTTTCTCACTCTTCTTTGTTCCATACTTGAAGCTTAGTGAAAATTTGATTTTGCTCCTGGCTACAAAATAAAAGTAGCATTTTTGTTCTGCTGCTCCCAATGTCAAAGCCAAGCTTTATCTTTAGTTAAAAACCACTCCAATCAGGCTCAGTAATCTACTGGTTACTCTCTCCTTTTTCTCTCTTATTCAAGATTTTTTTCTATCTACCTTTAAAATTGGTGCTTTTCCTTTGAAAGTCATGCTGAGTTTTATAGGATTTAGAACCTATTTTAGGGTAAAGGCTGATAAAGGATTAATGGATTATTATGAAAGTGGGTGAAAGCTTCTAGGATTGACAATGATGAAATAAGAATCTCCCAGATGCAATTGGGACCATCATGCTCTCAGTTTAAGTTTATCTAAGCGACAGAAGTCCATGGGTAATAGCTGTCTACTGTGGGTGAAAACTATAGTCTCAGACTCAGCTCAAATTTTATCTATTGGTTGTACCAATAATGACTCAAGAATTCTCCCAATTCCCCCCACTCTATACTTTAAAAATAAAAACACATTTAGTTAAATGAAAACACTACAAAAGCAAAGCTCTTCTTATTCTAAAATAGGCCAATGTCTAAATAGAAAGCAAAACTATTTAGTGTTACAAAGTTTATTTTTTTATAGATGCACTAAAGGCCCAGTGCATGAAATTTGTGCATAGGTAGGGTCCCTAGTGGCTGCAGGCTGCTGGCCAGGGCCTCCCTTCCCCCCGGCTGCCTGCCACCACTGCCAGCCGGGATCACCTTCCCCCTGGTTGAATCCCAGTCAAACTCCCAGGCGAGGGGACAATTTGCACATTAGGGTTTTTTTTTTATATAGGATAATTCCCACACTGTCAGGAAGAGGTCTACAAGCTAAGTTGAAGGTCCTTTATCAAAGTGCCTTCCAACCTGTATGAGATAGCCCCTGAATCCTATCAAAATTTATAAGGCAACTGCCAATAAGAGGAGTTCTGAGGAGTCCTGCATGCCCTGGTGACACTAGTAGCATTAGGAACACAGCTAGAAGTGTGACCTGAAGCAAGAATTTTATTCTCCGAGCCATCTCTTCTTTCAGAAGTCTCTTATAAAAGGAAATTTAGCAGCCAACTTTGGGGAGAGTGATCCTTGCCTGGGCTTCTGACCTCAGGCCATCTGCCGCCTCACACAGTAACACTCTTCAGGCAATCTGTGGTCTGTCTGCTCCCATTTGTCCACAACACTCATAACCATTTTCTTCTGTCATGTCCACAGTCCTCACCGCTGACACTTTTGAACTTCTAAATGGCCCTATAAAAAACGTACTGACAATTCTCATATATAACTTGCTCCCTTCTCTCTACTACTCCCGAGCCAGATGCCCACTCTTTTTGGGCAGCTTGGTGAACATCTATCTATACTCCAAGCCTGAGGGTCTAGCCGTCCAAGATAATCCTGCTCTCTGCGTTCCCATCAACCCATCTATAGAAAGGACCCTGAACTCTCTCCATCCTTGTCTTGCTCTCCACTTTTCTGAACCCCTCTCCTGCTAATGTTATTAGGAAATTGAATAAAGCATAGCAAAGAATGTCAATAATCTAACACCTACCAAACACCATGCTATATGCTTTCATGCCTTTCATAAAGATTTTTAAAAAAATCCTCCCCTGAGGATACATTTATTGATGTTAAAGACAGAGGAGAGGGAAGAAAGGAGAGAGAGAGAGAGAGAGAGAGAGAGAGAGAGAGAAACATTGATGTGAGAGGAAAAAAAATCAATTAGTTGCCTCTCATGCACACCTTGACCAGAGATGGAGCCTGCAACCTAGGCATGTGCTCTGACCAGGAATTGAACACTTTTGGTGTAAAGGACAGTGTTCCAACCCACTGAGCAACACAGCCATGGCCATAAATATTTTTAAATGTAGACACTGGAGAGTACAAAGCATCTTAGATTAAAGAAGCTAAAAGGAGAAAGAAATCTTGAGAAATATATGCGCTTGTGTAAGAAAAGGCAATTAGTGCATTACTTAGAGCATAGTGTACAGAAAAAGGCAGAGG
The DNA here is from genome assembly GCA_004026665.1 of Murina feae. Classification (NCBI taxonomy): domain Eukaryota; kingdom Metazoa; phylum Chordata; class Mammalia; order Chiroptera; family Vespertilionidae; genus Murina; species Murina feae. Next base: position 29,904 of record PVJC01010834.1, on the reverse strand, counting down.
TGAGTCTGGGAGGAAATGGCACCGGTACCAGATCCTAGAGAGTCTTGAATGACAAAGTGGAGAGTGAACCCTCCTACAGCAGGCAGTGGGCGCTGCAGAGGGTTAAACTATAAACTTGATGAATCTGGACCGCATGTTAGAAAGATGAATTTGGCAGCAAAGGGAGGATGGCTTGGAGACAAAGAACTAAAGGTGCTGGTCATTATGCAAACCTTCCTGGGGAACTTGTGATATAAGATCAGAGCTCCACCTCTGCGTCTTTGATTACTATGATTAACTGGTAAGAGGCCGGTGGGTACTCTGCAGCTGCAGGAAATATGTATGTTGCGATATTTTTTCTACAGACTCACCTTGGTGCTTTTCTAAATTAATCTGCGTGTTCGGGGGGGGGGAGTGTTTTTGTCCCACTGACTCCATATCAACAGCTTCCTGAAATACTGTGTATTTCACACTCATTTGAATGGAACCCTCTAGTCCCTGATGAGCGTGTCCTAAGTCAGCTGCCTAAAACAAGACTCCCTCTGACATTGAGTGCCAGAAAAATAAATGATCCCTGTTGTAAAGAATTCAGCTGTAATTTTCAAGGTCCCCAGAGGCAATATAGATGAAGTATTATTAAGCTGTAAGAGTTCAAGTCACAGTTAGGAGGAAAATGGAACATTTCTATGGAAGAGCATTGCCTGGTGATTCGGACTATGGGCTCTACAGTCAGTCACTGTGAGTTTAAATCTCAGTTCCTTCGCCTGCTTCCCTTGTGACCCGGAGTCAATTACTTAGCCTCCTAAAGGGCAATAGTAGTGCCTACCTCATAAAATTATTTTAAAAATCACTTCACACATAGTGGGTGTACATATGATTTCATTTCTATTTCTCGCCTAGGTCATTTTGATTGCGAAGTATAGATGAGATGGGATGTGGAGAAAGGGGGAAAGTAAAGGGCAGAAAGGAAGCTACATCACTAGCCCACAAAAGAGACCATGGCAGGGGGAGAAGTAGATGAACCTGATTACACTTTCTGGGTAAACTGGATAAAACTTACAGATGGAGACTTCTTTAATGAAGTCAAGAATAACTCTCATGGCTCCAGCATTAGAACTGGCTGGGTTTAGTGATATAATATATAACTATAGCAGGACTGACAGAGACCTGTTTACAGTAGAAATTCAGGAGAGCCTTTTAGGACACATTATAACTGAGCAATTGGATACAAACTCAGAGCTCAGAAAACATTTGGGCCAGAGGATTGAATTTGAGATCACCTAATGTGAATGTATAGGGGGAAACGAAGCCAGGTCTCTTGCAAAATATGAAAGGTTTAAATTTGGAGAGTAGGGAAGCATGCAAAGATGACCAAGAAAAAGTGACCACAGTTTGGAGAAGGAAAGGGAAATAGGTGTTATAACAGGAGAACAGAGAAGAAAGTGTCCCAGCACTGTGGTTGTTGACCAGCCAAAGTGAGATGTTGTTGAGAGACCAAATAAGGTGTGTTGGGAACCATAAAAGAGATTGATTTATACAAAGCTAACTTAAAAAGTTTTAGTAAAACCTTCTAGTTACCAGACCTGTGACCTACAGCCAGAGATAGACATCTTTTGCCCTGAAGTAACGACTGCCCTTCCAGAGCCTGCTATAACCCGATAAGATATCTTCTGCCCTGAAGTAATGACTGCCATTCCAGAGTCTGCAGATAGGCTAATTCCCATGGACCTCCTTACCCATCCCCATCTCCTAAAGTATATATTTCCCTGCTGAACAAATAAAATTTTGAGGCTTGATCAGAACTTTGTCTTGCCTCCATTTCTTCGCATCTCCTATCCTTTCATTCCCTTGCAGGAACCGTTGCGGAAGTCCCCACGTTGCATGTCCCGCAGGTTGGGACAAAGGTGGAAACAGAGAGCTGTCCCCTGGATCTGACAACACATGTATCAGGGTAGAGTGGTGGGGCTGGCAGTGAGACAGAAACAGGCTGCAGAGTGGGAGTGAGAAACAATCAGAAAAAAACCAAGGGAGACAATTATGAGAAAAGGCCTCCCAAGGACTATGGGTAGGAGCAGGGGTTGCTAAAGGATGTGAACAAAGACATTTTTGTAGGGGGAAAGATAACGGTAGCATACTAAAGGAAATCTACAAAGAGAGAGGGTGAAATTGATGGTGCAGAATAAAGAGGGAGGCTGCTGGAAAGCTGAGAAGGGGAGGGTGCAGAGCACAGAGAAGATGGACTTGTCACAGGAGGAAAGAGGGGCATTTGGCAGCTGACATGTGTGGATCAGGGCTGGATGCTGAGGTAGTTCTCTTCTCCCTAATTCTACTTTTCTCAGTGACATAGGAAGGAAGGTCACAAACTAAGGGTGGGAATGACAGCAGAAGGAGGTGGGTGGAACATTTGAGGAGTAAGAGAAAGCATGTAAGCTTACCGGTAAAATATTAGATAACTGCTGAGTGATGTAGAATTTCTAAGTGAAATTTTGTGATCCTGAATATAAAATGCAGTCAGCTCGCCTGTTGCATTATGTTCCCTGGTAATGTTCAGCTACTTGTGCGCATGTGAAGAAGCTGGACAACTAAGTTAACAAACACAATGTAGAAGAGAAGGACAAGGGCATTGGGGTCTATTTTCCAGGTGTGATTATCATGATGGGACATGGAATTCAACCTGTTCAAGAAGGAAAGGCACGAAAGGACCTAAGAATCATGGAAAGGTGGAAGAAATAGATTAAACAGTTCAATAAAGTAAAATAATTATTTTTATTTATTTATTTACTTACTTACTTACTTGTTTATTTATTTATTTATTTTTGCTTCGGGAGTCGTTGAGCAAGGAAGACCGAGAGAGATTTTTCTGCCTAAAGAATGGAATGATTTAACATTTCAGAAGTGTTGCCCTTTCTGATGATAAATTTTCAGGCATGATCATGGAAACCATCAGCATAAAAATATTGTTGAAATCATGGGAAGGGGTATAGGGATGGCTAGGGTCAAATGAGATAAGAAGTTTATGACACTGAGATGTCAACATGCTGGTTAGGTTCATCCAAGGAGATGATGAAGTAATTCAGAGACAGCAGCAAGCGCAGGAAGAAGTTAGTGTAGTCAGATAGTGTGGATCCCTAAGATGAGAGAGACTTTTGTTATAAACTCTTTAGAAGGGAAGTTACCAATATCTACCAATATTTGAAATGCACATATCTTTGATATAATCCACATATAAGATTTTTTCCTACAAATAAACATAAGCATGTACCATGTGCACAAAGATATTAATGCAAAGATAGCAATGCAAATACTAGAGGCCCGGTGCACAAAATTCATGCATGGGTAGGATCCCTAGGCCAATCAGGACCTCCCAGCTACCAGCAGGGGCCTTCCTTTTGGCTGCCAGCCAGGGCCTCCCTTCCTCAACCACTGCCAGCTGCTGGCTGGGGCCTCCCTTTCCTGGCTGCTGGCTGATGACCAGGGCCTTCCTTCGTCCCACACCACCCACTGGTGGTCAGCACACATCATAGTGAGTGATCAAACTCAGTCTCCCAATCGAACTCCCAAGAGGCCACTTTGCATATTAGTCTTTTATGTATATAGACTAAAGGCCTGGTGCACAAAATTTGTGCATGGGGGTGGGGGGGAAAGTCCCTGAGCACAGCCTGCACCTTCTTCAATCCGGGACCCCTCAGGGGTGTCTAACTGCCAGTTTAGCCCGGATCTCTAAACTGGCAGTTGGATATCCTCTAGTAATCCAGGACTTCTGGCTCCTAACTGCTCACCTGCCTGCTGCTTGATCACCCTTAACCACTCTGCCTGCCTGATGTCCCTAACTGCTGCCCTGCCTACCTGATCACCCCTCATCACCTCTGCTTGTCTGCCTGATCGCCCTAACTGCTCTCCCCTGCCGGCCTAATCCCCCTAAATGCTCTCCCCTGCCAGCCTGATTGCCCTAACTGCTCACCCCTGCCAACCTGATTGCCTTTAACTGCCTCTACCTCAGCCCCACCACCGTAGCTTTGTCTGGAAGGATGTATGGAAGATGTCCAGTCTAATTAGCATATTACCCATTTATTAGTATAGATTGTTTGTAAAAGCAAACTTGGAAACAGCTGAAATATTCACTATCCATGGTCTAGTTAAATAAAGCATGTGAGACCTGCGTCAATGAATATGATGTAGACATAGAAAAGAATAGGTAATTCTTCACATTGCCAACATGGGACTGTATCCAATGTATACAGTAAAGTGGAAAAGAGGCACTTACTATATGTAACATTCTCTGTTTGTATAAATAAAAAGAGATAGATGCACAAATATTTGCATACATATTTTCCTAAATATGCATACCACATCACTGGAAGGACACCCAAGGAACAAGAAAAGTGGTTATCTGTAAAAAGGACTGTTGAGTCTGAGAGGCAGGAGGGACTTGATTCTAAGAGAGGCAAGAGGTAGATGTTACATTTCATTCAATATTTTCTTAGAAACATTGAATTTTTAATGATGTACCATATTGCTCGCTTGAAAAATAAAAACGTTACATTTTATTTAAAAAGAACAAAATAAGATTGAGACAATTACCTACTTTCTAGTTACAAAAGTACTAGAGGCCCAATGCACAAAATTCATGCAAGAGTAGGCCTTCTTTCCCCTGGCTGCAGGCACCAGCTTCCCTATGACACCCAGGACCCAGGCTTCCCTAATGCCACCAGGACCCAGGACCAGGGCTTCCCTCGCAGAGAGAGGGCCCCACCCACCCACCACAACCTGCCAGTCAGTGGCCTGGCTTCCCTCTTTGGGGCGATCCTGGAGCTCCCCGATTGATCACCCTGCCAGCTGGTGGCCTAGGCCTCCCTCTGCAGAGTAATAAGGGCATGATGGCTGGGTCCCTGACCAATCACATAACACCTACCGTGGCTGGCCTGGTTCCAGTGGGTGTCACAGCATGGTCCCAGATGGTCATCCGGATGGCCATTCTACTGTTGGGACATTTGGTCTATTTGCATATTATGCTTTTATTATATAGGATTATATAGGACTAGTGGCCTTGTGCATGAAATTCGTGCACAAGGTGGGGGCCTTCAGCCCGGCCTGCACCCTCTCCAATTTGGGACCCTTTGGAGTATGTCCGACTGCTGGTTTAGGCCCTATCCCACAGAGATCTCACAGAACAATAGGACATCCTTCTCACAATCCAGGACAGCTGGCTCCTAACTGCTCACCAGCCTTCCTGCCTGATCGCCCCTAACCATTCTGCTGCTGACCTGATCAACCCCAAATCACCCCCCCTTCTAGCCTGATCACCCCTAACTGCTCACCCCTACTGGACTAA
>PVJC01010834.1:0-24493 GCA_004026665.1 Murina feae | reverse complement strand
CCTGAAGGGGGTCCCAGATCAGAGTGAGGGTCACCTGGCATGGGGGGCAGCACTGGCCTGGGCGAGGGGCCTGAGGCAGTTTTCAGGCCAGCCACGCCATCAGGGTGAGGGTCCCCACTGAGGGTGGCGCTAGTCTGGGCAAGGGGCTCGAGCAGTTTGGAGGCCGGCCAAACCCCATCTGAGTGAGGGTCCCCGCTGGGGGGCATGGCCAGCCTGGGTGAGGGGCTGAGGGCTGTTGGCAGGCTGGCCATGCCCACATCCAGGTAGAGGTCCCTGGGGGGCATGGCCAGCCTGAGCAAGGGGGTGAGGGCTATTTACTGGCTGGCCACACCTCCATCGGGGTGAGAGCCCCTGCTGGGAGGCATGGATGTCTTGGGCAAGGGGCTGAGGGCCCTTGCAGCCTGGCCATGCCCCCGTCAGGTTGAGGAACCCTGCTTGGAAGCATGGCTGATCTGGGTGAAGAGCTGAGGGCTGTGTGGAAGCTGTTTTCAGGCCGGCCAAGCCCCCAGCTTTGTCAGGAAAGATGTCCAGAAGGTCTCTGGAAAATCTTCTGGTCTAATTAGCATATTACTCTTTTATTAGTATAGATGATGAGGATCTATTAATGTAATATTTGTAAATCATTTAGCACCAAGCTCATAATAAAAATATTTACTGCTATAATATTTTATATTGTAGTAATAAATCAGAAGCCAATATATCCAAAATTAAGGTCACCATTTTCTCCACCAGTCATCTTTTCCCCTACTCATCCAGAAATCACTTTCAAAAGGTGTCACCCACCCCACTATTAAAAAACCTAATATTTCCCTTATCTAACTAGAATTTATAGCTCTTTTTAACAATTGAAAACTAACCCCTTCAGTTTTCTTCATCTTTACTACCCATAGCATAACTTTTGCTCTAATCAGTCCTATGGGCTACCTTCCCCTAGAAAAACAAAATTATGTAGAGGTATTACTTTACATCAAAATAAGGTGAGCTCACATAACATCAACCTAGCATGCAGTGCTGTATTTTCCATCTAATCTAATAAAAGAGTAATATGTAAATTGATCCTTACTCCATTACACCAACAAGCCACGCCCACCAGCCATGCCCACCCGCCAATCAGGAGCAGATATGCAAATTAACTCAACTAAGATGATGGTGTCCACAGAGCTGGAGTTGCCCTGGGCAATGGAGGAAGCCAGGGCCCTGTGGGCCCTGAGCTCTACTCAAGTCTACAAAGTTTCAATTATAGAAGTTAAATAAATCCCAGATACCTGCTTCCAGCCAGGCACCCCAGTAGAGACCTGAACCCTGAAGGGGCTGTGGGCAGTCTGAGACAGCCATCAGCCCCTCACCCATGCTGGCCAGGCATGCCAGCTGGTGGACATCCCCCAAGGGGTCCCAGACTGTGAGAGGGCACAGACCAGGGTGAGGGACCCTCCCAAATGCACAAATTTTTGTTCACCAGGCCTCTAGTATTCTAATAATTCTAAATAACTTGATGCTTAAAATTTTAATTCTTCTTTTAGCAAATAACTATTTAAAAAATTATTTGTAATATATATTCCTGGGTAGTTGAGGTTTTTAGAACTACTGTCATTCTTTGACCGTTTTACTGTGTCAAATGTCAAGAATTATAGCCTAGCAAATTTCTAATTTAGGGACTTTACTGGTGTTTCTCTATTATCATCACTAGAAATGCTCAATGAAGATTTAAAAAATAGGTATAGTCTCTAAAGACTGAACATTTTTAGCTATATCTATGGTTTCACCTTTATTGTTTAAATGTTATGCACATTTTTTCTGTTTTCTTAGCCTCAGACCAAGAGTAGCACATTAAACACTGCCACTGTGATTATGTTTCTGTCAATTACTCCTTGCTTGTCCAACAGGTTTTGCTTTATGTGTTTTGATTTGATGCTTATTACTAAACACAGATTCATATCTATGATGTGTTTATTATGAGTTGTACCTTTCACCACTATTAAATGACTATTCTCATTTCTTTTAATGCATCTTGCCTTGAATTTTATTTCAATTGATATTAATATTGTATCCTCTGCATTCTTTCTGTTCAGATTTGTTTGCTATATCTTGGCCCAATTATGAAATTTTATTATTTATTTTTAGTTATAGCTCTTATAAGCTGAACACTGGTGATTTTCAAAACACAAGTGCAGAATTTTTGCCTTAACCATTTTTGTTTAATTTATTAAAAATGCTTAATCTTTTGTTATCTTATGTTTGACTTTCTGTGTTTTGGGCTCCCTTGCCATTTATATGTCTGTTTATTTGTTCATTTTATTAAGATGATTGTGATTAGTTTGCTTGTAACCTTTGTGGTGATTTGGAAGACTGACCCTCTAACTTTAATTCCGCTAGTATTCACTTCTAATATTTTCAAAATGAGAATCATATCCTTCTCCCACTCACATGTGTGTGTAGTAGGTGTGGAGAGAGGTGGGTATACGAAGGGGAGGGAAGAGAAAAGTGAATGAAGGAGAAGAATAAGAGGGCAGGGAAGAAGAAGGACATTCTTCAGAGTCACATGTGAAATATTAAATTTAATTTGCTTTCATTTCTGTTTTTATGAAACCTGTCTCTCTTTAGGTTGTATATTATAGCTATGTACTTCCTTAACAAATGACTTATATAAAAATGATCTGTTTTCTCCTAAGCAGAATCAGCTTTGATATTCATTTCTATGTTAAAAAATAAAACAATTATGTCATTCCCAAGCTCCTTATTTTTAATCACTTCCTGGTTATGTGGAATGCCTCTTACAACATATGAATGTTGAGCCCTTAGACATTACGCATCATCCTATATCCTATATAATAAAGAGGAAATATGCAAATTGACCATCACTCCAACACACAAAATGGTTGCCCCATGTGGTCAAAGATGGCCGTCCCCATGTGGACACAAGATGGCTGCCACAAGATGGCCAGCAGGGGAGAGCAGTTAGGGGCTACCAGGCCTGCAGGGGACAATAGTTGTGGACGATCAGGCCAGCAGGGGAGGGCAGTTGGGAAGGACCAGGCCTGCAAGGGAGGGCAGTTAAGGGTGACCAGGCTGGCAGGGGAGTATAGTTAGGGGTGACCAGGACTGCAAAGAAGGGCAGTTAGGGGTGACCAGGCTGGCAAAGGAGGGTAACTAGGGGTGACCAGGCCAGCAGGGGAGGGCAGTTAGGGGCAACCAGGCCTGCAGGGAAGGGCAGTTAGGGGCAACCAGGCTGGCAAAGGAGGGCAGTTAGGGGTGACCAGGCCATCTGGGGAGGGCAGTTGGGGGTGACCTGCAGGGGAGGACAGTTAGGGGCAATTGAGCTAGCAGGGGAGCATTTAGGCGTTGATCAGCCTGGCAGAGGTGTGGTTAGGGGGTGATCAGGCTGGCAGGCAGAAGTGGTTAGGGGCAATCAGACAGGAAGGGAGGCAAGCGAGTGGTTGGGAGGCAAGCGAGTGGCTGGGAGCCAACAGTCCTGGATTATGAGAGGGATGTCTGACTGCTCATTTAGGCTCAATCCCACCAGGCCTAAATGGGCAATCAGATACCCCTCAAGGGTCCCAAATTAGAGAGGCTGCAGACTAGGCTAAGAGACACCCTCCCCCCCATGCATGAATTTCATGCACTGGGCCTCTAGTCATATATAAAGAACAATTTAACTGGAAAGGCATTTTTTGGATCACATAATTTTCTCCATCAAAACCCAATAGAATTTTTCTTTTATCCTTTGATAACTTGTCTTACAGAGGAAAAGTCTGGGACCCACCAGATTTTTGTTTCTTTGAGTCTATATATTTTAATATATTTTATTGATTTTTTACAGAGAGGAAGGAAGAGGGATAGAGAGTTAGAAACATCCATGAGAGAGAAACATTGATCAGCCGCCTCCTGCACACTCCCTACTGGGTATGTGCCCGCAACCAAGGTACATGTCCTTGACCGGAATCGAACCTGGGACCCTTCAGTCTGCAGGCCGACACTCTATCCACTGAGCCAAACTGGTTAGGACTGAGTGTATACTTTTATTATCATTTTTATCTTGTCTTCTATAGGATTCTATAAAATTTTAAATTACTTGTCTTTGGGGAAAAAAATCATTGAAATATATTTAAGTGTACAACTATTTATTTTATTTTCACCTGGAGTCTTTTGTTCTATGAATGAATATATGCTTTAATCTTATAAATATTTACTACATCATTTACTAATCTATGCTATTTTCAATTTTTCATTTGAGAAGCACAATTATGGTTACATCCTATCTACTACATTCTGACCCATTTTTTTTGTTGTTCTTTTCCTCTGTTTTCTAAATCAACTTCTCAAATTTGGAATATCTGCCATTACTATTTTTCTACCATGGCATTCACTTCTGTTATAGTATGAAAATTTTAATTCTGTTCTTAAATTTTTAGTATTCTTGTAGCTGTATGCCCTTTCGATTAATATTTCTATCATCTTGGATAGCACTTCAGCTTTTTATAGCATTCTGACATCTCCTTGTGATGAGATGACATACCTTTTCTTCCTATCTTAATGAGATATCATCTAAAATTGCTTTTTGTTTCCTACAGTGCATCATCTACAAGATGTGCATGTCTTCTATATCTCTCAAATAATACTGCCTATGCTATTCTGGTAAATTTTTAAATAAGCTCATTTACTTTCCTTTATATACATCTTTTTAAATTAAAGTTATTGGAGTGACCCTGGTTTACAAAATCATAAGATTTTAAGTGTATAACTCAATAAAACATCATCTGCACACAGTAGCGTGCATCCTTGTCCCAAGCAAAGTCTCTTTCCCTCTTTAAATGAACAGAGAATAAGTCAGAACTAGTGACTACTGGGTGTAATGAGCTCCTGCCTACTGCAGCACGTGTGAAATAACCAGTGTCCCACACCTTGTTTTACGGTATCATTAAGGTATCTGGGAGCCAATGAGGGGCAGCTGAGGAAAAAATGCAACTAGATCCAGCTCAGAATACGATATCCTGTCATATAGGGTCAGCCCATTTCTGGTTGATGGAGTCTGAGGCTAAAAGTGGTGATGAGTTGAGGTTGCTTCCAAACGTCTTTCTGTTAGCTGTGATGATCACATACAGAGAATAAAGGGCTGTTCCCACAAGCCAAGCCCATTAGGAGTCAATAAAATTTCCTCTAGACTCTGGGAAACTGTTTAGTCATCTGCAATTAACCATTTAAGAGTTCAGTTGTTTCTGTGTTCATGAAACTTGATAAGAATCAGTAAGAACCCAAGAGAGATACGATCAGGGAACCTAATGGAGTCCAACTCGTTCTAGGATCAGGCTTCTCTTCTCTCAGTTCTCAATAACCATATTTCTTCTGAACTCTGTAGGAAATGAGCCATCATAGGAAATTAGTAAGATCAGGAGAACACAGCAGGAAATTCAGATTGCTAGGAGTTTATGAGTGAAGTGAGTCAAAAATACTGTAGAGTTGAGAACTTGGCAAAGACTAAGCTCCCTTGTCTTGCTCACGACATTATAATAAAAACAGGCATATGTAAATGAGCTTTCACACTGGTACAGCACAGATACTAGACATCTTAACTTACCTTGAGGGAAGGTACAAGGAGGTACTTGGAAGGTTTTATACAACGCACAATGGATAGATAAAAAAAAAAAAAGATTATCTTTAATTGCATCTTTAAAAGGTACTAAGCTCATGTGTTCAGGAATTTCTTTGGGATGGTATAACTGTTGCTGCTCTTGTCGAATTTAGTCATACTGCAGCTAACATACAGGTCCAAATACTCCATACATCATGCTGTCTCCCTAACTGCTGGTTTAAAAGTGACCCCATATAGGGAAGAAGTAAGGGAGTCTGCAGGTGTATCTACCCAGTCCGTCAAATGAAATTGACATAATCCTAGACTTATCCTGAATTACTTGTCTTATGCCATGCCAAATTAATCGTTAAATCCTGTTACTTCAGCCTCAGAGAATTCCGTAAACTCTTCCCTGCATCGCTGCCTCATATATCCACACACATCTTCACTCAGACTCTGCCAAATTCCAATTCTCTTGTGTCTTCCATCTGGAGAGTGTAACAGCCTCCAGCTAGTCTTCTTCCAAGGGCTCTCAAGCCTGGCTGCACATTAGAATCAACTTTAAAAAATAATCATGAGTGGATAAACTTTGTGGAACATAAATTATATCTTAATAATGCTGTTCAAACGATACTCATGTATAAACTTCAACCCAAACCAATTAGTATCTCTGCCCCTAGCATTGGGATTTTTTTTTTTTAAGAAACACTACAAGGGATTCTAATGAACTGTCAAGGTTAAGAATTATTGCTGTGGTCTCACAACCATCAATAGCATCCAAGCCTGGATTATGAGAATGTCTGAAATGCAGACACTGAAGTGTACCTCTACAACCTCCCAGCATCCCAGCAGCCAACTTCTATTGCACCAGATCTGAGTTACTGCTCTAAAAATATATAATCCAGGTGACTCTAATTCTGATGATCATCAGTCAGTTGGGTATCACTGCATTACAAAAGGCTGCCCACCTGAGAATGCTGCTACCTCATGCAATAGTGCATCTCAAATGTTGAAGTGCCAACAAATGACCTGAGAGTCTTGCTAACGTGGCGTCTGCTTGAGGAGGTCTGGGAGATCCCTAAGATTCTACATTTCTATTGAACTCTCAGATGATACTGATCCCACTGTCCAAGATCACACTTTGAGAAGCTAGATCTCCTAGAAATGCCAATCCTCACAAAACTCACCTTCAACTACTAAGGCTTAATGACTAGCTTTCCCAGCCTTGCTCGCATCCTCTGATGCAGTGGTTCTCAATCTTCTCGCCCTTTAAATACAGTTTCTCATGTTGTGACCCAACCATGAAATTATTTTCATTGCTACTTCATAACTGTAATGTTGCTACTGTTATGAATCGTAATGTAAATATCTGATATGCAGGATGGTCTTAGGCAACCCCTGTGAAAGGGTCGTTCGACTGCCAAAGGGATCGTGACCCACAGGTTGAGAACCACTGCCTATGATTCCAAAGGTTTGCTATTTAGATCCCTGACTACTTTAAATCCAACAGCTACTGGAAGGAGGTAGTTTCACATTTTCCCCAATTTAGATTTTCTTCTGTTTTGCCTAAAAGAAGCCTCTCTAAAATTACCTCCACTCTCTTTTTATATTTCATAACAGGTAATAGATATTTACTCATTCCCTATTCAATAGCACCTAGATTAATTGGTTGAACCTAGCTACAGAATAATTTTATAGAAATATATTACTAAAATGTGAAGCAATAGGACAGCTGAAATAGTGTTATTACTGTTTTTCAAACCTCAGATTAAATGCTACTTCCTCCAGGAAACCTTCCCTGACACTGTTTACTCATAATAAGCATTCCGTCTGTGAGCTGGTGTATTACCTTCCGACTCCATTGGGTAATCCTTGATAGCATATGGCTGTGATACTATGCATTGACTTTATGTATCAAGGTCTGACCTTACCCACTAAGGCTTGAGATCTGAGGACCTGGCATCTCCTTTGGCTCAACACTGAACAGTTACACAAGGACTCAACCTGAAAATCATCACCTCCCTCATTAGATGAATTGCACTTACTGACATTCATGTGTATCCAAACACAGATTCCCAAAAATTTTCAAGCTGCAACAGACCAAGATTACTTCCTATCTGCACTTTTCTCTCTTCCATTTAAGAAACAGACCCAACCCATAGTGAAAATTACACCCACTGATTCCCTCTTTAAAGTCTCAAGACTTTCGGTCTCCAGAGCATCCCTAAGTAATCCATTCAAAGATTCTTGTGATGATCGCCAACAACTATGTGCCAAGTGCTGGAGCTGATTATGGTTTGCTATCTGCCCCCAAGGTGATGAGACCAGACATGCATTTAACATAACCACCAGGTGCTGAGAGGCCCCAAACCATCTTCTACCAAACGGGCAAAGAGCAGCTACAATGTCAACAGCAGAGAGACACAGAGAGGGAGAATGCCTTGGAAGAGAGGGTTCTGAAAGCTTTGATGTTATAAATGGAAGAAAATGTTCTAAATGGAAGATGTGGAAATAAAGAAAGAGCAAGCCAGATAAAATGGTCAGGGTGTTGTGTATTTCAGCAGAAAGTAAAACTCATGTTCACGAAATGTGGGCTACAGCCTTACTGCTGACTAAAGATGTACACATATGGCTAATGGCACATATTCTGAATAATCAACAGAAAAAGAAATGTTTTGCTTCCGAAACAACAGAATTAGGGCATACTCTTCCTTCCTGATATTGCCGGAGGCAGACATGTCTCCTTAGGGCTCTGAAGCATACGTTCCTCATTCCTCCTCCAGCTCCTCTTTACTGCTTTCTCTGGCGTGAACAGTACTTCTGTTTGTATAAATCTTTGCCAAGCTTTATGTGCTGGGTTTTGTTACAACTTAACCACCTATCTTTAGTCTGTCATTTTTTATCTCTCCCAACCACAAAAAGAATTGTCACTGTGTTATATTCTTCATAGAAAATGCCAAGGACTTTCAGGCCCAAGAATGCTCTTACATGATAAATGATTGATGTTTACAAAGAAAACAGGATACAAGTCAGAGTTCTGGAGCTGGGGGAGAGTAGGGGGGTGGGGAGGATGCAATTGAGCTAAGAATTTTACATCAAATCCAGATGTTATTCTATACAGGATAATCATAGAGAGAGGATGGTGATATATCAAGTTCAACATTTCAACTTATATTGTTCTTTCCTTCAAATAACACCGGAGTAATTTACAAGCATTCCGAGTTTCTATTCCAGGCCATTACACTTGTTTAATAAATCCCACATTTACTGACTCAATTATTGTATGCCATTTGGATATTAGCCGCATCAGCTATCCAGAAGTTCATCATCTGCCATGGTAGAGACTCTAACAGCTTCCAGTACGAAGCTAAACAAGTTAATAGACCAAGCCTTGATGATAAAGGTACCTTAGTTGCCTGTTTAAATTCATTCACGTCTGTCTATATAGGCAACAAGGCAATCCTGTTCTCCTGATAATGAGAAGACTATGGCTTCCAATTGTCTTTGCTTCTCATCGGCTTCTGCTATCCAGTTGGGCAGCATGATGAACACCTGCTCGTTGTGGTGAAACAAACTGAGCCATAAGGGATAAGAGAAACCCTACCCAGACATCACAGGCACCAGTCCTGAATGAGGGTCAAAGATACCCATTTTACAAGGAGGAAAATAGAAATGCTCTCTGAGCGATCACCTCATTCAGGCACCTATGGAGCTGAGGGACGCTAAGAACTTCCCATCTTCTCCCCTCTTAAAATCAAGCTTTGAATCCGGACATCTGAATTCACAAGCTACCTGCTGCAACTTGCTGCTTCTGAGAGCATCCTCAACAGTCTGAAACATGAGGCTAAAGAGAGAGTAGAAGTCAGGTCATCCTCAAGTTTCTGCCTGATAAAGTAATTATTGGCCAGTGACCTATCCAAAGCCACAATGGTGACAGAAAAGGCCTTCGAATGATAGGAGGCTGCTTTGGGAGATGCCATGTTAAATGCATCCAGACCTCCTTTCTGCTACGAAATGTTCTTTGTACTTGCTATTTGGGCAAATGCAGTAACTTAATGCTAATGATACAACTATTATCATTACTTTATTGAAAGATCAATACATGTCAGATATATTGCTTAACACATATTATTCACTAATTCCCATAAGTAATATTCATTGAGTATCTGCTATGGGCACTGAGGTTATAGCAATGTTCAAACCAGACTCAATCCCTTCCTCAGAGGGAGCATGCTCATTTCTTTTCTTTTTTTAAAAATATATTTTATTGATTTTTTACAGAGAGGAAGGGAGAGAGATAGAGAGTTAGAAACATTGATGAGAGAGAAACGTCGACCAGCTGCTTCCTGCACACTCCCTATTGGGGATGTGCCCACAACCAAGGTACACGCCCTTGACCGGAATTGAACCTGGAACCTTTCAGTCCGCAGGCCGAAGCTCTATCCAATGAGCCAAATCGGTCAGGGCCCATGCTCATTTCTTAATGTATTTACTCAGTGTTTGCAACAAACTTACTAGATAGATATTATTATTTGTACTTTGCAAATAATGAAATTGCACAGAGAATAACATATGGGGCAGGATTTAAAACCAAGGCATTCTAAATGGAATACTACATACACAGCTGTAAAAAAAAGAAGGAATTCTTACCATTTGCAACAGCATGGATGGATCTGGAGAGCATTATGCTAAGCAAAATAAGCCAGTCAGAGAAAGATAAGTATCACATAATCTCACTCACATGTAAAATCTAATGAACAACATATGAATAAAAATAGATCCAGAGACATAGAAGCACCGAACAGACTGCCAAGCCTCAGAGGGAAGGCAGGGGAGGGTGGACAGGTAGGAAGAGAACAACTAATGAACTTGTATGCAAATATGCATAACCCATGGACACAGACAATAAGGCGGTGAAAGCCTAGGATGGAAGTTGGGGGCTGGTGCAGGCTGGGAGAGGTCAATGGGGGAAATAGGGGACATACGTAATAGTTTCAACAATAAAGATTTTAAAAAACTAACTAAATAAAATCAAGGCACTCTAATTCCAAGCCATACTCTCAATCTCTTACCCATACTGATACTCTAAGATCTGAGGCAAACCTGGACTACATCAGATGGGAGGGCTGAAAATAAGGTTAGCTCTTTGAGTACTTAGTGTCTTTACAATGGGAGACATGTTTGTCAGCTTTTAAGCAAGCAGGATAAGTAGGGCTTCCAGTTGTCAGAATGAGCGAAGAGAAAAAATCTGCCTGGTATTATCCATGGGGCAAGTGAGACAGTGCTAAGAATCTCTCCTACTTGGAGGTACTGTTTAAGGCACCTTCAAGCTCAGATATGGGACAATGATTTTCAAATACCTCCAGAAGCAAATCTTAATGTCATTGGCCCCTTAACACTCATCACAAAGTACTGAGACATTACAGTCAAATCACACTGTGATGAACACCAGGCTCGATATACGATAAGAAATAGCAGGAGCCAACATGAAGAAAACAAATGGGAGCAAATCTTCCACATAAACACATTCTGCTTGTTAGTATACTTTTACGCAAATTAGGAAAAGATCAATATCAATCCATTTTAGTAGCAGAATCCTTATGGAGCCTCTGGAGCAGTAACAAGACGCACTGCTCTCGGATCAGCCCCATTGTGTGGCCTTGTAATTCTTTTGCCTCTAACTGTAGTCTCTGAGAACTCAACCGCCTAACTCCTTTTGAAAAGAAGAAAGAACTTTAAAGGTCATCCAATATCCTCAAACACCAAGTCTACCAATTCTAAAACCTTCCTCTGTTTACAAGGGCTTCTTAAACTCCTGAAATTTGCCATCTCTGTTTAAATAAGAAAGCCCAGGAGGAAAAATCATAGACACAAATATTGGTGTAGAGCCAGTTCCCTTGAGTTTTCTTCTTATTTAATTTAGCACAATGCTGTATATTGGAATGACTATCAGTACACCCTTGGCATCAGGTTACTTCAATAAAACAGCTGGGGAGTGACCAGGTAAGCTACTTGGGGTATAAGATGAACATGCTACTTTGAGCAGAAAAATGATTTTGTCCCTTCAATTTAATTGACCAGGTTGTCCCTGACAACACCATAACTATTTTTTAGTACCTACATATCCTTTAGAAAAGGGGAGAAAGTGACGCTAGAGAGAGCACCAAATCTGTGTTAGGCATCGTGCCCACATAGTTCATCTTTTTGAAAATGTACAATGACCTGAAAGAAGCTCATAAAGATTAAATCACTTTCCCAAACAGGGTCACACAGATAGGACGTAGTCAAGTTGAGATGAAACCCTGATTTTCTATCTGCAAACTCCATATTTCCCAATATATTCTCTGGCCCTTAACTGGTGATTCCCAGCCTACAGTATCACAGTCATTTGAGGAAAGAGTCTAAAACTCTCCAAGTAATACTGCAAAAAAAAAAATCTACTTTTAAAACCTCTCATAATAGACATCTGCCATTCAATCCTTTGTGCAGAAGAAATGGCTAATTAAATAACATCGGGATACACAACTTCATGAACGGTTAGGACTTGCCAGACTAAACATATAGATTTTACTCTCCAAGTTGTCTCCCTCCAGGCCCCTGCTTTCAGAGTAGCACCATTAGAGTGAGGTGCTACTTGAGACCTTCAAGTGGTGCTGACAGCCTCTAGAAGCCCTCGCCACAACTAAAAGCTACGGTGTATAAGAACTTTCCATGCGGCAAACCATTCAAAGGGCTTGAAAAACAAACACATCTGTTTCCACATTCTAAGGCCTTCTATTCTTGCCAAGTAGACATAGTCCCTGTTTTCAACTCCACACAGTCAGAGCCAAATGGAGTGTTTCCAGGAGAAAGAAAATTCTGAATGAAAGGCAGTGTCTGCCTCTGTTCTGCAAGACCTCAAAGGTATGTGCACACACCTATACATATGTGCGTTTACAACTAATCCATTCCCTCTGCCTCGGCCTTCGTTCAGGGCTCACAGGGACTCAAAAGCCTTATTTAATAAACATCAAGGACTTTAGAGGACCCTGGGGATTTCCCCTCAGGCAAACATAAGGTCTCCTACAGGCAGTCCTGCACAATTCATCCAGCCTCAAGACTGTTTGGGTCATTTCGCCTCCAGCCAAACCGCACATCTGTGGCGCAGAATCTGTTGTTCAACAGCAGGTAGTCTGTATTGCCAGAAAACTGGCCTCATCTTTTTTCCTTCTTTCCACTCTTCAAGGTTGAGATTCGAATTGTTCTCTCAGCGGCCCAAGCCACTGGCTATACCCATTTATCTTCAGCTGATGAGTAATCAAAACTCTAGAAAACGTGTTTGAATGTTCGTGTCTGTGTTTGTATGTGTATGTGCGTGGGTACGCATGTGTGTATGTGTGGTAAAAGGCAAAGAGAAGTCAGAAGAAAATGAGAGTAAAACCCATACAGAACTTCTACATTCATTCTAAGTCAGTCAGTGTGTTGTAATTCTTACAGAATTAGCCACTGCTTATCTCACAAAGTGGGAAAAGTCGCCTCTGGACTCAGACTGGGCTGCTTTTAATCCTGGCTCTATTTACTGGCTCAATAGCCTTGGGCAAATTAGTTAATCGCTCTATTTCTGTCTTAAACAGGGAAACTATTTGCTGTGAGGATTAAATAAGGTAATAAATGTAAAAGTAAACAACAGAAAATCCCACATGGTAAACACTCCAGAACGTCAGCCATCGCTCACATCATTCCTCGGTTCTATACAGTGGGATCCTTGCTGCTTGCGGTTATGCTGACGAAGGGTCCAGAATACACCCAAAGTCCACCAGATACCAGACTAGGAAAAGGGCTTACTTACAGTAAGAAAATCACAGGTTGGGAGAAAAAGAATGTAGACTGTGGAGTTTCAGAAATATATCTTATTGATGGCACATGCCAAATCAAAGCTTCCCTGAGCATTTGCCTTTGCCTCTTGTTCATCCCCCAACTCCTTGGTTAACGTACTTTGCCTCAAAGCAGAACCTCTCTCTGCAAACTTCTCTGTCACTTTTTTCCCTTGGCCTTGGCTGAAGATGGGCCCCTAAGCAATAGATGGAAGGTTGAGGCAGAGCAAGCCTTACTCTAATTAGAGGTAGAGTGTTTCATCCCGGCCCACGCCAGGGAGACTGAGCATAACTTCAAAACACGAGCCTTTCAGAAAACATCTCACCGACAGATGCAGGTTCCAGCTCTCTCGCAAGCAGTTAGAACCTATGACATCTGACTTACCGTGCTGCCTGGAAATCTCCCTTGATCATTCGCTCTCCTTGTACTTGTTAGGGACTCTCAGGCTTAAAGCTATGGTGCCACCACAATTGCCCCTTACAAGGCTTGAAAGCAAACCAACCAACAAACAAAAAATAGAACAGTAAGAGAATTAAAAGCATACCTTCACTAAGCGAATCCCTTACTGTGAAGGGAAGGCAACGGCATTGTATTTAGGAACTATTATGTACCAGACAGTCTCAGGCCCTGTCTCATTCAAAACTTACTATAGGGGAGGATGCAAGACAGCAGGAAATCTTTTTACTGTCTTATATGCCCGGTGCATAGAACACTGCCTGGCACACAGTTCTCAATAAATACACATTGAATGACTAAATAATAGCAACTGGTCACTTACAGACCAGTAAGCTCATGAAGACAAAGAGGAATAAATTAACTTGCCCAAAGTACTCAGAAGAGAGAAAAGCTACAGACTGAAAATTCTAAATCCACAGCCCATATTTTACCCACTGTCGCTTGTTGTCCATTTTTATGGTGCATTAAAAACCAAAGCAAAAGCAAAAAACCATCCTGTTACCAACTCCACTGATATAATAAGTGAAGAACGTAAAACACTTGTTATGGACAACTGTCAATGCAAAATGCGAGATGATCAGACAGTGAGCGCAATTCCAGTGCTGACTGTTAAGCTATAAAAGTGGTGTCCCAGAAGAACTGCGAGAGAAAATGTCTTAGTGAAGAGCTGGCAGCTAAAAGCAAGGTAAGAAAGAAAAAGGTGTCATCGTTTGTCATTCAGATACCCAGCCTGCAGAGCCTTTGGTTCCGTTACTAGCGAGGACTCCAGAGCAAATGAGCACAAGAGAACAATCAAATTTGATGAACTGTATTCATTTAAAAGAGGAACGAGGCGTCCCACTCAGGAAAGGGCTACAAATCAGAAAAATTGAAATATTCAAAAGTTTAAATGAATTAAGGACACCTAAGGCAGACATGGATGAGTTTCCCTGCAAAGGAATTAAGTGTTTATAAATGGTCCTAATGGTCCTAGACAGAGAACGCTGGCAATAATAGGAAAATATTTGATCTTTAGAGATTGCTAGTTTGATTTTTTTAACTGATATTTTCTTTCTTCTGTGGCACACAGAATATCAGAACATTTAACCACGTAAGAACTTAGTTGACTGGGGAAAAGACATTTTGTCCCAGATTCACTGTAAAACCTCTAGCCCTGTTTTATAATAACTGAAAGTGGTTTCAAAATTAAAATGAGCAGTGTTCTTTTAAAATTATTTACTTCACAGTTAACATCTGGCCCTATATAATATAGCTAGGACTAGAGATCTCTTTGAATTCAATACATGTAATCCAATTCCAGGTTACCAGGAAAACAAAAAGGTGGTAAAAACAAAATCAATGCTTCGTGTTTTTCTGAAGCCTCCTAATAATTCTCTATACATTCTCGCTGAATCAGGGTGCAAAACAGTTCCATAGTGACATGAACATATTACCTTGTAACAAATTCAGTCAAGAAGCAGACTCATCCACTCCCAGCAAATTCAAGATCAGTGTGTCCAAGAGACACAAGGTGACTTTTGTTAAAAAAAAAAAAGTAGAAATTATATAACAAAAGCTAAGACCCTGCCTATACTTCCCTAAAATCCTGCTTTCATGTTGCCAGTGTGAACCAGATCCTTTTAAAAGGTCCCTCTCAGATAACAGCTTCCAGTTATCCTGGCATCAAGGGTCATTTAATCCATTAGGCTTATGAGCCTACAAGCTTTTTAGAAGTCTATAAAAATCTTTAAGATGTAAAAAAAAAAAAAAAGTATGCGCTCAAAAAGAAAACTACACAATCAATATTATGTGTTGATTTGTCTACAAAATGTACCATTATATCAATTTCTTAAAATATAAAAATGTACATCTGTAAAAATATAATCACATTCTTCGATTTTTCTCACTTACCCTGGGTATTCATTGAGAGTGCTGAGAAATCAAAATAATTCATGAATTAAATGTGAAACCTAAGCCAAATAACTTCAAAAGTAAACCTAATAAACTCCTTTAGAATGTGTATAGTAAAAAGCACTATTGAATAGAGCGCGTGGTGATATTTCAATTTATTCAACATGAATTGGTTTGGGTCTTCCACTTACAAATTTACATGGCCACCCCACCCCGAGCATCCTCACTCTCTTCCCCTTTCCCATCCTTCCTCCAGAGTGATGTCTGCAAAATACTGGACTGGGAACTCAGCTGCTTATACTCAGGAGTGGCTTCACACAGCGCTCAGGATAAAATTCAAACTCCTCCCCATCGTCAAGAAGACACCCAGTGCCCAGTCACCTCAGCAACTTAGTCCCTCACTGTCCACTGTTTGAGGGAATCCTATTAATTCTACCTTCAAAACATATCCAGAGCCTGACCATTGTCACCACATGTTCCACCCTACTCTGCACAACCATCATCTCCTGAGCTTATGAGGATTGCCTCAAAGCAAGTGTCTCTTCTTCTGTCCTGCTGGCCATAGTCAGCTTTTACCAACACAACCCGAGTGAAACTATTTAAAAAGAAGTCAGTTCATGTTACTCCTCTACTCAAAATTCTCCAGCGGAAGAGTTCGCTCAGAATAAAACCCGAAGGCCACACAATGGTCTACACGGCCCTCCATGATCTGGCCCCTTGCTACCTCTGCGTTTCTCCTGCCTGTGTCCTGACCAGACCAGGAATGTTTCTGCTTTCAGGCCTTTGCACTGGCTAAGTCAGGAAAATTCTTCCTCAAGACTTTTGCAGAGCCAACTGCCTCACTTCCTTCAAGTCTTTGATTCAATGCCACTCTCTTACAAGATCGACTCTGACCACCACGTGACAAATTACAACCCAGCATGGCCACTCCCATGACTTCAGTCTGGCAATCCTTGCCCTGTTTTTGCTTTCTCCCAATACACCACCTTCCAATATCTTCTATAGTTGATTTATTTATTAGGGTGTGGTTTTTTTTTTGTTGTTGTTGTTCAGTTAGTGTTTGTCTCTACCTCTCCAAGAATATAAGTTTCAAGGGGGCAGGGAAGTTAGGTGTTCATAATATATTTCAAGCCTCTAGAACCATACCTGGCAGCTCAAAACATACAGACTGGATGTTGAACCAGTCTCTTTACTCTTTGAGCACTGGACTTTCAATCTGCTGTATAATAAACAAGGTGCCTGGTCTTTGTCCTGGGTTCCTAACACAAGAGCTTCTAAAACTCTTGGGATTTCCCAAGTAACAGAAATGTCTCTGTTATTCATGAGCCCCTGGGTCACAGGTGAGTTTATGCTAATGAGGTGACACTTGGTGGTTCCCTAGACAATTTCAGGATGGGGCCTAGTCACCAGACTAACCATGTGACCAGAGGCTGGCGCTTGGAGAGCCAATCTGACCTTCAGAGAAAGGTGGGCTGGAGTTTAAGTTCATTCATACAGCCAAGGATTCGGTCATTCATACCTACATCATAAAACCCCAATAAAAACTCTGGCCACCAAGTTCAGAGGACCTTTCTGGTGGCAGGAGAGTGGCACACCCTGACTCCACAAGGAGAGGGTATGGATACTTTGGGTCTTGGATTCTCTCAAACTTCCCCCTAAGTGTGTCTTGTCTATTCGTGACTTGTATCCTTTATAATACAACTATAACAATGATAAAATTTTTTCTGAGTTCTATTATGCATTCTAGTGAATCATTAAACTCAAAGAAGGCCATAAAACCTCCAGATATGGCCCAGCCAGTGTGGCTCAGTGGTGAACATCAGTTTATAAACCAAGTCAGGTTTCGATTACAGGTCAGGGCACATGCCCAGGTTGGGGGCTTGATCCCCAGTATGGAGCATGCAGGAGGCAGCCATCAATGATTCTCTCTCATCATTGATGTTTCTCTCTCGTTCTCCCTCCCTTCCTTTCTGAAATAAATTAAACACACACACACACACACACACACACACACCAGATTTGTAGCCAGTTGGTCTGAAGTGAGGGCATTGTGTTGTGAACTGTGCCTATGAACCTGTGCTAATTCGAGATGGTTAGTGCCAGAACTGACATACAGAACACTTGATGTCAGTAGATGTCCCTCAAAAATAATGGGGAGAAGCAGCCTAAAGTTCACTCTTCTGCTTCTGGTTTTTAACTAGTCTAGAAAACAAAGAAGAAGCATTTCTCAAAAGGAATCAAATTAATTGATTCATTCATAACTGGTTGAAGACTGTGGCTTAGATCTAAGGGTAACTGGAATCTCCTACTCTCCTCATACTTCTAGACCAGCACTATCCAAAGAAGATGTAAAATGAACCTAAAATCTGAGCCACCTATATAATTTGCATTTTTTTAGTAACCACTTTTTTAAAAGTAAAGGTAAAATTAATTTTAATTATGTATTTGATTTAACTCAATTTGTCCAAAATATTATCGCAAAAAGTAATATAGAAATTATTGAGATAGTTTCACACTAATTGATCAAAATCTGTTTATAGCATATTTGAGGATGGAGGAGTGTTGGCCAGTTCAAAAGAGCACAGCCCACACCTGCAGAACAGAGAAATCTAGCCTCTACTAGTGAACCATGGCCCAGTGAATGTCTGGAAATCCCAACAGTCAAATAAGAGGGGTAGTTGGGAAGCATGAGAAACCCCAGGACCTTGGTTTCTCTAGAGAGGGGGTAAAGGAAAACTTTGCTTCTCTATGGCCCACCGTAAATCAAGGATATGGATGATTTTTCCCTTTCTCTCATTGTAAAGCCTTTGCAAATGTCAATGACAGCTAATGTTTCTTGAACAAGGCAGCCTATCAAGCAATTTAAGAAACATATTTCACTTAATCTTTACAACAAATCTCTTTTTCAAATATGTAGGCTTAGGCAGAATGAAATTAAATAACTTGTCCACAGCCAGCTAATAATAATTGGATTTGGATAACAGATCTTTAACTCCAAAGTCTAACTTCCTATTAAAATTCTATTATGTAAGAGCTCTACGCTTATTTTCATGTGGCCAGCTCCTGTGCACCCCTCAAAGCACAACTGAAACATCAATTCCTCCTTGAAAGCTTCTGTGATCTCCTTGCTAAAGTAGATCTTACTCCAACCCCGGCCCACTCATTTCTCTATTACTCAGGTTGATTTTGTTAGTGTCTTATTATGACTCAAAATTTTCACACACACACACACACACACACACACACCATATATATCTCCAAGAGAACATAATTCCATGAGAGCAAAGACCAACTTTTCTGTCTTATTAACTATTGCATCCTCAGGGTTTAAATCCGTGACTCATGCATGTACAGATACCTTGTTTTCCTAGGCTTTGCTTTACTGTGCTTCACAGATGTATTTTTTTTTTTTTACAACTTGAAGGTAACTCCCTCCACCAGCAAAAAAACAATTATGACTCACTTCATTGCTGTGGTCTGAAAACAAACCTGCAATATCCCCAAGGTATGCCTACAACAGGAAGAACTAAAAACCCCATCAGCAGTGTCGGGCCCATTATTAGATTTTGTGATGTCAAAGTCTCCTTAGGAATAAAAGAGAGAGATCCACAAACTCCACTGCTTTCAACGAAGATAAAGGAGGGAGTCCTCGTAGATAATTCAAGACTTTTCTTCTTTTATATTTCACTCTTCCCTACACCTCTGGTTCATTACTTGGTATATAATAGGATTCTGAAATCAATAATATAATGCTTTACCAGATGTCAATGTATAGCAAGAACTAAATCCTGTATAATAAAAGCCTAATATGCTAAGCATCCGGTCTACCTGTCGGCCATGCAACCAATCAAAGCATAATATGCTAATGATATGCTAAGGCTGCTCAATTGCTTGCTATGATGTGCACTGATCACTAGGGGGCAGATGCTTCTACCAGTATGTTAGCTTGCTGCTCAGGTTCAGAAGATCAGGACCGAGCAAGATGGGCCGGACATGCCCTGGAGCCTCCCTGTGGTCCTTCACAGGCTAGCCAACCTCTCATTTCCCTCCCTGGCCCTGATCATACACTGGTGGGGTCTCTTGGCCTGGCTTGCAACCTCTCACAATCTGGGACCCCTCAGAGGATGTCAGAGAGCCAGTTTCAGCCCAATCCTGCAGGCCAGGTTGAGGGACCCCACTGGTGCATGAATTCATACACTGGACCTCTTGTGTTACATAAAAACACATGTGCATGTGAAGATAATCCCTCATACTAATAAAGGTGTAACTCAACCACAGCTACAGGAAATCAAATGGCATAACTTATCAGTTAAGAATAATAGCTAATATTTTAAGAGTTTATAATCCCCAAGGTTTTAACATGTATTATATAACTTAATTTAATCTTCAAAAATTGCCATGAAATAAATAATATCATTTCCATTATGCTGAAGTTGTATTAGGGCTATCCAGTGAAACAGAATCAATAGGATATATGGAGACAGAGATAGCAAGAGATTCATTATACTGGTAGGTGTTGGCTCACACCATTATGGAGGCTGGGAAGACCCACCATTTGCCATCTACAAGATGGAGAAACAGGAAAGCTGATGAAATAATTCAGTCAATCCCAAAGGCTTGGGAACCAGGGGAGCCAATGGTATAACTCCAAAGCCAAGTTGGAAAGCCTGAGAACTTGGGGTCACTGTATTACATCCTAGAGTCTGAAGGCCTGAGAACCAGGAGATCCAACATCCAACAGCAGGAGAAGAGAGACCTCCCAGCTCAGTAAGAGGCCGAGACATCACTAGGTGCTGTTCACCTACTTAGTGTGCCTAACCCCATGTGGTTGGTTCATTGGCATAAAACGTTTTTCACTGCTGCTGGACAGCTAGGCCTATGCAGATGGACTCTTGAAGACGTCATAAATGAACTAATTGTTTAAATGTAAGACTACAGGTGCAACTTCTAGTCCAGCAACAGTCTACTCCACTTAGTTCATCTCAGGACATCTTCACAAGTCACTCCCTGCAGCGATGGAAGAAGCATTAATAGAAAGCAGACCTACTGATTCATCTTTATGCTCTGTCTTTCCCTGGGTCTCAGAGCAAAGAAGAGATAACAACTGTCCCCGAGATATGAGATGCCAGACATAGCATGTTAATTATTCAGACACTAGTGTACGACAGAAAGTAGGAGGCTCTTATTTCCCTGTGTTGTTAAATATCAATTTTTCTTTTTCTTGATGAAATAAAATTTTCCATCAGAGTAATTACAACTGCTTGTTGTTCATATGCAATCACCTTGCTTTCCTAGTGCAGGATCAGCACAAAGATCACCACTAGGGTGTCAGCAATTAGAGACCTCAGTGTCGTTGTGAGATCAGGGTGAAATGCTGAAAAGCCGCCCATGCCACTTCCAAAACAAATCCCAATGCACAGTGCACTGAAGCAAGAAATGGCACGGGTGTGCTTACTGAGAAAAGCAAAAGGAAATAACAATTTAATTTAAACGGGCTCATCCAAACACTGGCTTCCTTTAAAGCTTAGAAAATGCCATTTCATTAAATCATGTTTTCATTTCAAGAGATGATTGTCAGACCCAAACTATTTTATTACAATAGAAGATAGGAACATGTAAAGATAATACAATTTTGGATTAAGTTAAAAGGTATTAAGTTCCTTTATTTTTTTTTTTTTAGAATGAACTTATAAATTTCTGAGCCCAAACCAGAGACAGCCTTGTACAAATTTGCTGCATATAATATCCATGGGCTCATACCCAAACAGTTGCTTCTCTGCCCACAAGTCCATCAGTTTCATCTTATGGGAGCTATGCTCATTGGTGTTAAAATCTCATTGGAGAGAGGACTTGGCCTTATACACAATCATGTTGCTTAAACCCTGGGATCGTCTATCTATACCCTAGATTTGAACTCAACATCAATTTCCTTTAACTAGAAGATGGCAAAGTGACATAGAAGGTTTTAATCAACAAACTCTCTGCATATAAAAGAAGGTATAAGGAAAAATAATTATAGTCTCTTTAACATGTTAAGCACCCAACCAGTCACCGGTGATTGACAGTATACTTTCTGTCCAAAAGACAAAACAGGCTGGGCGTTTAACGTGTTAAAGCATTTATATGTCTTTGAGAATAATTCATAGAACTATTTTTCTGGGTTATGAAAGAAATATATGATCATTATAGAAAAATAAATATAGATAGGTAAAAATTTATAAATCATTTATATTCTACTAGAGGCCTGGTGCATGGGATTCGTGCACTGGTGGAGGGTGGCCTATAGGGATTTGGCCCTCTGTAGGAGGTGCCGCTCATCCTGGTCAGCCAAGCAGTGCTCCCACTATGGGACCACCAAAAGGCAGCTCCTGCATTGAGTGTTGTCCTCCTGGTGGTCACTGCATGTCATAGTGACTGGTCAACTGGTCATTCTGGTTGTCCCACTGTTCTATTGCTGAGCTTTTATTATATAGGATAGCCAATAAAGGGGGTAAAATTCTAAATATTTTTATAATTTTTCAAAAGAAAAAAACCTTATTGAACACCTCATTTGCAGCTTGCTCTTACACATGAGAATAATCTACCCACTATTTCTCTTTCATTGCATACTTTCTACAATATTATTTCAGAGTCTACATTTTTTAACTATATGATTATACACGAATTAAATGTGACCAGTTTCTTATAACTGGACATTGTTCATTTTGATCTTCCTCTATTTTAAACAAGTGGATAAATATAATATATTAGAGGCCCAGTGCACTAGTGGGTCCCTCAGGGGGCCTGCAGAAATAGGGTCAAAACCGGCAGTCCAACGCTGCTTGCCATTCCTATCTGCTGCATCTGCTCATCCTGGCCCCGCTGCACTGCCACTGCTGCTTCTCAGTAGTGGCAGTGCAGCGGGGCTCGTTGCTGCTCTGCTGCAGTCTCCGGGCTACGGCAGCCAGCTGTGAGCCCTGCATCTGGTGCCCATTGGTCAGGTGAGAAGGAGTGCACTGACCACCAGGGGGAAGCTCCTGCATTGGGCATCTGCCCCCTGGTGGTCAGTGCACATCATAGTGACTAGTTGAATGGTCAAACGGTCCAACGGTCAAATGATCACTTAGGCTTTTATATTTATAGATTGACATGATATCCTAAGGATAAATTCCAGGAATAAAAATTGCTGGCTCACAGAACATGAAATGCTTTAAGACTTGATGAACACTGACAAATTGCTATGCTGAAAAAGTAGTGCCCATCCATGTCCCCGACCCCCTCTCCAAAAAAAAAAAAAAGTGTGCGGTGTCTTTCCCTCTTCATGCTCTGTACTTTAATCTTGATATATTTGCAAAATTGAAAAGTGGCATCTAATTATTTTAATTGGCATGAATTTGATTATCAGAAAAGTTTAACAGTTTTTAATGGACTGTGCTCTTCTATGAAATGCCTTTTTAAATGTTTTGTTTGGTGTTATATTTAACTTTCACATTTATCTTTTTCCTTATTAATGTGACATGGCCTTCATATACTAAAAATATACTCAGGCATATGTATTACAAATACTTCACTCTTAAAACCTTCAAACTTTGAAATTCACAACCATCCCTTTCTTGCCCTTTTTCCTAGACATTTCTTCCATTTTTCAGACCATCGCTACCCAAATATTTTTACCATGAAAATCACTGACATTATTTGGGCTATAGCTACATGCCAATTATTGTTTTAAATAACATTTTATCATCTAGTCTTTCTGTAACCTCGGGAAGTAATTCACCATCCCTGCATTTCAGTTTCCATATCTGTGCTAGACATTTTCTAATATCCTTTCTGCTTCTAAAAGTCAATGATTCAATGAATTGGCAAATACTGAAATTTTCACTTTGTGTGCACTTGGTTTTAGAGGAGCATTTATTTTTAAATCTAATAAAAATAAAATGGAATTTAATGAAGAGAAAAGCTTGCTGAAGCAACTGACTTATTAAAAGCATGTACTTTCTGCTCAGCATGAAAACCTAGTTGGTCTCAAATGAATGCCCATTTGAAAGGGGGGTCCCCCAGAAGGCTATGTGATAATCACAGGTTGTTAGAGTTCCATAAAAGTTCCCTAAAGTTTACATAACCCACCCCATCTTCCATATGATGACCCTGAGGCAGAAAGGGAAGCTGACGAATAAATCACATAGGGAGTCAGAGGAAACCTTGAACAGGGACCCAAACCTCCTTTCCTCTGAGGGGAATTCCGCTTTGGTATACCTTTAGCCTTAGATCCCAACCATAGAAAGTTCAACTCCTGAAAATTAGCAAATAAGGTCATTATTTACCAACGTCACGTCATACTGCCATGGCCAATATAATGTCACACAATTCACTGGAAGGGAGTTTCTGGGATATACACAGGAATCCATGTAATTCAGCTCAGCACTTAGAGGCAAGGGCCATGGAACCTCACTGGCTGGCTCCACCTCTACTGCCGCTGTGACCTGGGCAAGTAGCTAGACTTCTCTCACTTTGGCTTTCCTATCCTTAAAATGGAGAAAACGAAGTACCTACTCATAACTGTGTTGTGAAGATGAAATGCATTCATGAATGCTCAGTGCTGGGCCCAAAGCCCAGGGAGTTGACAGTGATCATTCAATGTTAGGGATTCAGACTATGAGATTTAGATATTACAATATTCCAAAGTATATGGAGTGGAAAGCAGTATTTTCCTCTATCCCTCTTTTTCAAGTCTCATTATTGGCAGAA
>PVJC01010833.1:0-42849 GCA_004026665.1 Murina feae | reverse complement strand
CATTGGAACCTCCCATCTATCACCTGTGGTCACCCCCCCGCCCCCCCCGCCCCCCCCCCGGAAGAAAACATGAAATGGAAAGTTTCAGAAATAAACAATTGAAGCTTTAAATTGCTCAGTGTCCTCCGTAGTGTTGGAACCTCCAATCTATAGCCAGTTGGTCAGAAGCACAGGTATGAACCTGATAAAGGCTGGCTTCTGAAGCACGTGTGTGGAGGGCCACAGTCTTACAGATACTGTCAAAATTTAGTTGATTTCTTGAACACCTTGCTGGTATCTCAGAATTGTTTGTTGGCGTGGGGGAACCCACCCGAACCCACGTTCCAGTTGGGTCCAGGAACTTAACTGAATGTGTTTGTTAAAAGCATGGCTCAGTGGACAGAGTGTCAACTTCGGACTGAAGGGTCCCAGGTTAGATTCCAGTCAAGGCCACATGCCCAGGTTGCAGACTCGATCCCCAGTGAGGGGCGTGCAGGAGGCAGCCAATCAATGATTCTCTCTCATCATTGATGTTTCTATCTCTTTCCCCCTCCCTTCCTCTCTGGAATCAATAATAAATATATTTTAAAAATAAAAGCAGGACTCTGTCTCCTGGCCTACCTACCCAGTTACACATGAAAGGATCATTTTACTTCTCTGATTGTATCGCAGCACAAATGTCTATCTTTTAGGAAGGGTTTGCATTTAGAAAGCAAAGTGGATTTATGTTATCTATACATCCCTCCCATCCCCTTGCCTCCTGCTTTTCTCTGAGTCTGAGAAAAAAGAAATGGACTTACAGCCGGGAACCAGCCAGCCACCTGCTTCACGGAAGCCCCAAATCCACCTGCTTTGATTAAGATTCTGCTGATTAGAAAACATGCTAGTGTTTCAAGTCCCTGCAGAATGTGGGGGGAATGGCTAAATTCTGAGTCTACCCTTAGATGTGTAGCATTTGAAGTATTTTGTGTCCTAGGAGGAGGAAGGAGGAAAAGGTTGAAAAGCCACAGCTTCTGTGCTCCTAAGGAGAAGGCCTCTCTCTCATTCATCCTGTGTGTCCTGCTAGCATGGACCTGATACTCACAGGTGCCAACAGTGCTTATTCTACACAATAGTCTTTTTATTTTATTTTTAAAATACATTTTATTGATTTTTTACAGAGAGGAAGGGAGAGGAATAGAGAGTTAGAAACATCGATGAGAGAGACACATCAATCAGCTGCCTCCTGCACACCTCCTACTGAGGATATGCCCAGAACCATGCCCTTGATCGGAATCGAACCTGGGACCTTTCAGTCCACAGGCCGATGCTCTATCCACTGAGCCAAATCGGTCAGGGCACAATAGTCTTTTTAAAAAATACATTTTTATTGATTACAGAAAGGAAGGGAGAGGGAAATAGAAATATAAACGATGAGAGAGAATCATTGATCGGTTGCCTCCTGCACACCCTACACTTGGGATGGAGCCCGAAACCTCCTGGTTCATAGGTCAACACTCAACCACTGAGCCACGCCTGTCAGTCTACACAATATTCTTTACTGACATGGGCACTAGTGCATTTGTGAGGGCTGTGAGTCCTCAGTTGCTTCATTTAGTTGTTAAAGGTTCTCAGTGGTAGTCTGGATCCACATAGCAAGAGCAATAAAACAGTCAACCCTTTGACCCATACATCCCTTTTCTGCTCAGTGATTCCAAGGATATAATTTAAAAGAAAAAAAAAACAGCTATACGTACAAAGATATTTATAGCCACATTATTTATAATGACAAAAAGAAACTGGAATCAACCGGTATCAGAAAAGTGGCTAAATATGGTATGGCCATATGAGGGAATAGTATGCAGTGTGAGAGCAATGACCCTGAGGACTGCGGAGAAGGGAAGTGTGTTTTCAGAATAGGTAAAAATAAGTGGAACAAGATGACTTGTAAACCAAATATTATTACTTGTAAAATTTATGTCCAAAAATGAAAACTATGTCTTCTTACTGCTAAAAATTAGGAGAAAGCACAAAAAGCTAACTTGGTTTTGGGAGATGCAATTGGGGAATTTTTAAAAAAGAATTCCTTCTAATGATGGTGCAAAGTTTTCAAAACAAATAAAATGGTCTCAGCTTCTTGGATTGGTGACTAAAGGTCAGTCTTTCTGGGGTTAGGAAATCTCATCTTTTATCTTTTTAATCTCTCCTACCTGAGAGTGCTGAACTGGCCACACAGCATGCATTCAAATGCCCAGACAGATTGACAGCTCTGGCCGGGAACACAAGCAACCCTGTCTTGTATTAAACACCATTTCTTACCCTCCTCTCAGTTCCCTCAGACCCTGGCCTCCTGCGGAGGCCTTAAGCAACCTCTCTGGACTTCAGTGACCTTTGTTATTATTATGATGAATTCCGTAAACAGCCTGCACCAAATGTCTGGAAGGGAGTAGGGTGGGTGCGGTCGGAGGGGATGCAGGAGAATTCTGGAAACACGGAAGCAAGGAGGGCAGGAACCGGACAGGGGAGAGGTCCAGGGAGCCGTGGACAGTGGGTCTTTCCAGTCATTAACCCAGGTTTACATGGTGGGAGGCTCTGCCTGCGGATTCGCTCCGTCTGGCTTCTGCAGAGCTGGCAGCCCCACACCCAGGGTGCCATTGGCAGGACCCCCAGGGCCACTCCGTGGATGGAGACCGAGACCAGGACTGTGCGAGGTTTACCTATTGGTCGTTTTGAATCTCCAGATCCTGGACTCGCCCAGGTGTCTGCACAGTTCCCATCCCTGGAAGTCGCCGCCAGGACCCTCCTCCGGGGCTGAGCGGTTCTGGCCCGACCCAGGTGGAGCGTAGGTGACTCCCAAACTCAGCGCCTGCGCTGGGGGCTGGGGGCTGAGGCCGGCTCTGCCCAGCGGCCAGAGACAGCGGGAAGCCGCCTGGCAGAGGCGCACAGTGACTCTCCCACGTCCCCAACGGGGCAACTGCCCGGGGCGCCCTGGTCACAAGACAGCCGAGCGACACGCTTTTTTTTTCCCCTGTAAAAAGAATGAACCCTAAGCTTAGAGGTTCGCAGAACAAAGACGTCCTTCCCCGCCTGGCCCTGTCCCGCCAGCCGGTCGCCTTCAGCCCCTAACCCTGCCCCAGAGGCAGCGCGTCCTCCACTGGGATCCCACGCGCAGCGCCGGTCAGCGCCGGCGGCTGGACTGCCGGGGGCAGTGCCCGGGGCTGTGCCAGGGACGGGGCAGGGCACTGTCTCTCCGGACTTTGGCTCTTCTCCCGCTTCCTGCTCCAGTCCAGAGGAAATCCTGAAGTGGCCACTCGGGATTGGGCGCCTTTCGGGTTCCGGGCAGAGCATGCTCCTTGGCGCTGGGACCATAGGGACACGTGTGCACCTGACCTGCCTGGGACTCCCTCGCTGCTGGCAAAGCTGGGGACAGACAAGCTGCTGGGTCCAAGGCCATGTTCCTAGTGGACAAGAAATTGAGGGACCAGCCCCAGGGATGAAGCTGTTACCCACCTGCCTCCTGGCCCCCACCGGGACAGGTGGCACAGAGTTCCCAAAGGCAGAAGAAGCCTGAGCACCCCCATTTCTCACGCATGCCTGCACATTGGGAAGAAATGCCATAATAAGGGTCCCAGAGAAAAGGATTCGTATTAAACATTTATATTGGAGAAGTTAAGACAGAAACACAAAATGTAATGTGATAGTGTTGTTCACAAGATAATGAATAAATTAATAAAATGTAACTAATCTGCTAATCTGAGGCCTCTTAAATTTGTGCGATGAACATATTTCATTTTTGTTGTTGTATTTCTGTGACTTTGTATGTGACTTTATCTAGAGAAACTGCCCAGCCGGTGTGGCTCTGTAGCTGAGCATCAACCCAGGAACCAAGAGGTCAGGGTTCGATACCTGGTCAGGGCATATGCCCCCATTGTGCGCTTGATACCCCAGGAGGGGCCGTGCAGGGTGCAGCCCATTGATGACAACGTTTCTCTCATCCATTGTTAATTGTGGGAAACGAGTAAAATCGGATCCACCAGGGAGACTGTCAATGGACATGAGGAAACATACCCTGGAACCTCTAGTTGGAACTGGCAAAAATAAAAATGTTTTACGTCGTTGTCGTGTGTGTGCCGCTCATAAACTACGCAGTGAAACGCGGTACATGTGCAAGTTTTGTAATGGACCCCTGCACAAAGGAAAGTGTTTCGAACGCTACCACACAGTGAAGCACGCGATTTGGCGGGAAAATGCCCGATTACAAAGTGTTAAAAAAATATATTTTATTGGTTTTTTTTTTTAGAGAGAAATAGATAGATAGAAACATCGATGAGAGAGAAACATCACTGATCAGCTGCCTCCTGCACGCCCCCCAACAGGGAATTAAGCCGAAACGGGGCATGTGCCCTGATTGGGAATTGAACTAGGGGCCGCTTGGTTCCTGGCTGACCCTCAACCGCTGATCGACACCTGCCAGGCTCATCGATGTTTTTATCTCTCTGTACTTCTTTCTCCCTTCCTCTCTCTCTCAAAATCAATAAAAACATAAAAAAAACTTTAAAAGTTTAAATTTGAGTCTAGCTCACAAGGGATCACTCCTTGGCCCCCTCCCCAAGAGAGGAAAGTTGGCTTGGGTTCAGGATTACCCAACAGGCCTTAACCCAATACTCAGACAATAAACATTGTTCTCATTACTAAGCAGTGACCGTGAGTCAGAGTGTGTA
The DNA here is from genome assembly GCA_004026665.1 of Murina feae. Classification (NCBI taxonomy): domain Eukaryota; kingdom Metazoa; phylum Chordata; class Mammalia; order Chiroptera; family Vespertilionidae; genus Murina; species Murina feae. The sequence goes on along the minus strand of PVJC01010833.1, from coordinate 38,170 downwards.
CCAGGAACTTGTCTTACTTTGTTGCATGTCGTTGGAACAAGATTTCAATGAAGTGCCTTAAACCCTTGTTACAGGAGGAAGCGGGGGCACCAATGCATGGCCCAGATGCCTCTTCATGGAGGGACCTGTCCCAGCTGCTGAGAGGAAGACAGAGATCAGCTTTTAGCCCCTGCAGGGACTATCTTTGCTGCAGAGAGCAGCCTTGCCTGAGGGAAGGCCCTTCCCCAGGCTGTTCTAGGGGGGGCTAAAGGAATGGCCACTTTGACCGACAGGGGACAACTTTGATAGGTCATTCTGACTCTAGAGCTCCCTGTGGAGTAGGTGGAGGCTGTCAGGCCTACCTGGCAGTTCACCTTCTCCCTCTGTCCAATTCAGCCTCCTCTTCAAGCCCCTCCATGGACGGTGAGCCCAAGGCCTCCTTAATGAACATCCTGCAGATTCTACTCTCTCTGGGACCAGGGAACCCAGCCTGCAATAGGCCCAGAGATTAAAGGATTTCCCTAAAGTCATTCGGTCACCAAGTCACAAGGCGAAGTCTGGGCTGGGGAGGCAGAGGAAACCTCTGGGATCTGGAGGGCTCTGTGAAGAAGAGGGAGAGGCAGGCGAGAGGTTATTCAGAGGTTCCTGGGATCCCAGAAAACTCCTCAGGTCCACAGTCCCCGGAGGTCCCAAGGTCAGATCTCCCTGCCCCACTGGCAGAGACCCCCGCAGCTCAAGCGTCGGCCACTCAGCTGGACTAAACCCCTTGGTGGGTGGCTTTCTGGACCTCCTCCTTGGAGGAGGTGGAATTTGAGATAAGATTCAAAAGTATCAGCAAATATGAAGGCAGAAAGGCCTTACCAGGCAGCAGAAACAACAAGGTTATAGGAGGGGCGAGACATGGTCTGTGGGATAACATTAGTGGACAATAGGCAGGCTGGAGAATTCTGTGGGGAGGGCTCTGAGCACCAGCGATCAGATATGGTGTGCAGTGGGGACAGGACAGGCTTCCTCCAGCCTCATTCCACCCATTCCACCCTGCACTCTCTCGGTGACATCCCCTCCCAAACATTTCCTCTGGGGCTTGGCCTGAGTTTTGGGCCTGGTCTGGTTATGGCTGATACTGAAACTATTTATAGCACTTGGGGACAGATGAGTGGCAGGGCCAGTTTCCATGACGCCAGGCCTCCTAGAAGGGTGGTTTCCTCTCTGCTGGGTCTGCTCCCACCCCCTCTGGGTTTATCTTCTCTCCTATTACCTCTAGCATTCTGCTTCCTTGTGGTCATTCCTTGGGTAGCATCAGAGCTGCTGCTGGGTGAGAACAGAGCAGGAGGCCAGCTAGAAATGACAATGTTGACAGGTATCACCCCCTGTCCCCCTCCACCCCTCCCATTAGGTTACATTCTAGGCTGAGGAGAGGTCTCAGCCATCACTGTTGAGTGCTGTGGGCCTGGGGTCTTCTCCTACCCCTGGGCCTAGCCGCCGAACCTCTGACTTCCGTCCCCACCCAGTGACCACCTGAAATTATGAATCCCAGAGCAAAGGAAGAGTGGTTATGAACTATGAAGTCTGGAGGTAAAAGAGATCAGAAAAAAATGAAGTGGGAAAATGACCGTGAAGACGTCTGTTATCATAGCCAGACGCCAGCTCCCATGTGGGGTCTTTGAAGCCAGGTGAGAGGAGAGGTCTGCCCTTTGTAGCTGTGAGGGTTTGGTGAGTCATTTTGCTGACAGGGGCTGTTTCTTTTTTCTCTTTTAGTCAACACCTAAAAAAACAGCAAACAAAGCACACAAAAATGTCCTCCCTCATGGAGCTAACATTTTAGTGTGATGGACAAATAGTAAAATAAATAAGTAAACAACATGGTATATTTTGTGTATGTATGTGTATCTATACTAATAAAAGCAGAATATACTAATTAGACTGGATGTCCTTCCGGATGACCTTCCGGATGAAGCCAGGGCTTCGAGGGAAGCCTGGGTCCCGAGTGCCAGAGCGAAGCTGGTGCCGGCAGCCAGGGGAAGGAAGGCCTACTCTTGCACAAATTTTGTGAATTGGGCCTCTAGTATTTAAATAAGTATGTGTATGTATATGTGTATTTGTTTGCATGTGTTTTCCTGCCAAAAGGGCCTGGAAGAATGATACTCCAGAGCAGTGAGTACACCTGGTATCCTGGTCTTGGTTTCTAAACACCATGAAAGGTACAGTGCTCCTCAAAGAAATTATAGGCTGTGGTGAGCTAGGTGCACGATGAGCCCGGAATAGCTGGTTATGTAGAAAGTAAGAAAGTGCTTGAAAAGGTGGTGAGCCTGTTTAATGGAGCTCCCACTTCTAAATTTGGAACAATTTAAGCATTAAGATTGTCTAGCTTACCAGAAAAAAAAAAACAAAAAAAAAAAAACACAGATCAACAAGTTCACACAGTAGATGGAAGTATGGATAGATGAAGGAAGCAAGGAAGAACGGGGAGGGAGGGAGGGCAGAAGGAAGAGGGCTCCTGCTTACGGTGGAATCCTGAAGGCCAAGTAGGAAATGTGGAGGGAGTGCAAGAGTTTGCAAACCGCCCTGACTGGGAGCTCAGCTGGGTAGAGCATCAACCCAATACACCAAGTGTAGGTTCTATCTACGGTCAGGGCGCAGAAGAATCAACCAATGATGTATAAATAAGTGGAACGAGAAATTGATATTTTTCTCTCTCTCAAATCAATAGATAAAAATATTTTAAAAAGAGTTTGAAAATCCATCATTTTGTAACTATCATAGTAAAGATTAATTCAAACAAGAATCATCTTTGGGTACAAAATCTGAAGTGACAGTTTGATGAGCAGGATATCTTAGAGTACCTTCCTGCAGATGGCTTATTAGACGCAAAGGGGAAAAATAACAATACACGGCAAAATCCAACACCACTTTGCTAGGAGATCAAAGATCACATCACCAGCGAAGGGCAGAAGAGCAATGTGTGACTCAAATACAGCATCCTGAGAAGGATACAGCGTTGCTGTGTCACACGGCAGCCAGGAACGCACAGCCTGAACACAATCACAGGGAAACGTCAGACAAGCTCCTCATAAATTAAAGGGCTTCGGGGAGGAACTATGTTCTTTAAAACAGCAATGTCATTAAAGACAGAGAAAGTTGGTGGAAATGTTTCAGAAGAAAGGAGAGTAAGGAGTCCGACAACCCAAATGCAGTATGTCTGGTGGCAGACCCACCCTTGTGGAGGGAATGAATGGATACAGGTGGGAGGTTGAAGTCTAGTGTCAATGTGAAATGTACTGGTTGATAACTAGGTGGTGGCTGGGTAAGGGAATAGCCCTGTCTGTAGGAAATGCACACTGGGGTATTCAGAAATAAAGGGCCGCACCCTGGCCAGTGTGGCTCAGTTGGCCTAAGCACCAAAAGTTTGCTGGTTTGATTCCCAGAAAGGGCATGTGCTTGGGCTGCAGGCTGGATAGCCAGTAGGGGGCGTGGAGGAGGCAGCCAATTGATGTTGCTCACATTGATGTCTCTCTCTCCTTTTCCCTTCCTTTCTCTCTCAAATCAATGAAAACATTTGTTTTAAAGAAATAAAGGGCTGCATGTATGTAACTACGTCTCAAACATTCAGAACAAAGTTATGGGTATATGAGTGTGTGAGAGAGAAAGAGAGAGAGAGGGAGGGAGGGAGGGAAGAAGGGGAGAGAGAGAGAGAGAGAGAGAGAGAGAGAGAGAGAGAGAGAGAAAAGACAAATGAAATAAATGGGATACGATGTTAATAACAGGTGATCTGCTAAAGGACAGCCCTGCTAAAGTTCTTTGTTCTTGGAATTTTTCTGTGACCTTGAACTTAAAATGTTTCTTAAAAAGAAAAAAATATGGCACAATAGATGGTGTTATGTTCTATGAGGGTTGCAAGCGTCAAAAATAAAAGTGGTGAGGGAAGACTTCTCCCGGAAAGTGATTTGAATGGAGACCTGAGCCCGGTGAGTGAGCATTCCAGGCGGAGGAAATAGCAAGTTCAAAGATGGGGACTCTTGGCAAGGCGGCCAGGGGGCTGGGGTTAGCCAGGGAGGGAGGAGTAGGCAATCAGGTCAGAGAAATGACAGAGCCTGACTGGGCAGGGCCTGGAGGGGCATTGGAGAACCGCTGGGAGTCCTGAGGGTTCCAGGCAGAGGACTGACATGATCTGCCTTGTGTTTTCAACACTCTGCTCTCTGTGTTGAAACAGATGGAGGAGGCGGCAAGAACAGGGCAGGGAGTAGTGAGTGGGTTGTCGTCATAATCCAGGCGAGAGATGATTGCTGGCGGGGCCCCAGGTGGGGAGCGGAGGAGCCTGGGAGCGGGGCCGGGATTCCGGCTGTGTTGCCGAGCATTTGCTGATGGATAGAATGGGAGGTACCCGAGGGGTGTCCAGGATGACTCAAGTGTTCTGGCCTGAAGAGCAGCTGTGAGGATGGAACTGCCGCTAATGAAGTCGGGGTAGCCTGTGGGAGAAGCAGCTTTGGGGTACGCTAAGGAGTTTAGCTCTGGACATATTTAAGCTTCAGTGGGGATGTGGCACCACAGTTGCATGTAGGAGTCTGGAGCCCACAGGAGAGGCCAGGCAGGAGAGGAACATACAGAGGATTATTAAGACATGAGAGTGGATGGTGGCACCGGGGTCCAGGAAAACAGGGGAGGGCCGAGGATGGACCTGGGGACACCATCTCTAAGATGTTGGTCTGGGAAACGAGGAGGAACCACCACAGGCAACTGAGAAGGAGCAGCCGTGGGACAGGAGAAGCAGGCGAGGGTGGGAGCCAAGGAGGAGAGGGGCTCTCAGGGGCGGGGGGGGGTCAGGTGTGTCAAATGCTGCTGAAGTCCAGGGAGCTGAGAACTGAGACCTAGCACAAGATTCCGAGGCGGGCAGGTCATTGAAGGTCCTTGTTGGGGTGTGGGAGCCAATCCTGAATGGAGCGGGCTCAAGAGGGAATCAGAGGAGAGGAAGCGGAGACCGCAAATACAGACAGCCCCCCCCCCCTTTTCTTTCAAAAAATTTACCGTTGACACTGTTACAGATGTTCCCATTCCCCTCTCCACCCCTTTGCCCGCCTCCACCCAGCCTCCAGACGGCTCTTTTGGGGCCTTTTACTGCCGAGGGAATGAGGAAAAGGAGGCAGGAGCTGGAGGAGGAACAGGATTGAGAGGCTTCCTTTTAACTGGGAAGCAGGACCAGGCCTTCTGTGCAGGGTCATGGAAAGGCTGCTGTGCACAAGGGACTTCACTGTTTCTAGGTAAACGGGGCACAGTTGTTACTTAGCCTCTCAGGCCTGACCCCGCCTGCTCTGGGCGAACTCTAAGCCCCTGGACTGAAGCTGAGCGTCCTCCCCGCATGTTTCTGTACACAGCTCCTCCTGAGAGCTCTCCTCTTGCCCCTGGAGTCCCGCTGCCCCCCTCTCATTTGCCTGCTTCTTCCACCGTTCTCTAGAAGGTGCCTCCGGTTGCACACCAACTGCTCAGCACACCCCCTCCGCAGGCTGCCTATCCTGGGCTCCTGGTGCCCTAGGGGAAGGAGCCACACTGAATTCTTTGGAAACTTAAAGAAAAAACACTTTTAAAAATGTTATTGATTTTTAGAAAGAGAGAGGGATAGGATAGAAACATTGATGAGAGAGGAACATCATCCATCGGCTGCCTCCTGCACACCCCCTGCTGGTGATCGAGCCCACAATCTAGGCATGTGCCCTGACCAGGAATGGAAGCAGTGACCTCCTGGTTCATGGATCGATGCTCAACCACTGAGTCACACTGGTCAGGCTAAAATAAACCAGCTGGACTCCTGAGCTGAAGATGATGAGGGCACCTCTAACTCCACACTCACGTTGTGTGTGGGAAGCATTTTTTCAGAGAGGAAGGAATTTCAGGAAGAAGTGTCAGTTGAGGGAGAGCCTAAGATGATGAATTCTTAGCCACGGACAGGAAAGCACACATACAAGGTGACCTCCAAGAAAGACCCAACAGTCTTGTCAACAGTTGTGTGACACTATGTATCTGTCAAAAGTATGCACCATGCCCAGCTGGAGTGGCTCAGTCAGTGATTTAGTGTCAACCTATGAACTAGGAGATCATGGTTCGACTCCCAGTTGGGAAACATGCCTGGGTTGTGGGCTTGATCCCCAGTGTGGGCCTTGCAGGAGGCAGCTAACCAATGATTCTCTCTCATCACTGATGTTTCCTTTTTTTTAAATTAAATCTTTACTGTTCACATTACTACAGATGTTCCTTTTTTTTAACCCCCATAGCTCCTCTCCACCTGGTTCACCCCCACCCCATGCCCTTACCCCCACCACTGTCTTCATCCATAGATGTAAGATTTTTGTCCAGTCTCTTCCCATACCCCTCATGCCCCCTTCCCCCTGAGAATTGTCAGTCCATTCCCTTTCTATGCCCTTACTTATATTCTATTCACCAGTTTATTCTGTTCTTCAGATATTTCTGTTGACTTGTTATAGTCACTTGTTGATAGGTATGTATTTGTTGTCCCTTCGTTGTTCATACTTTTTTATTTTTACCTTTTTCTTCTTCTACTTCTTCTTAAAGAATGCCCTTCAGCATTTTAAATAATCCTGGTTTGGTAGTGATGTACTCCTTTAGCTTTTTTTTGTCTGTGAAGCTCTTTATCTGATCATCAATTTTACATGATAGCCTTGCTGAGTAGAGTAATGTTGGTTGTAAGTTCCTGCTATTCATCACTTTGAATATTTCTTGCCACTCCCTTCTGGCCTGCATGGTTTCTGTTGAGAAATCAGCTGACAGTCGAATGTGTACTCCCTTGTAGGTAACTAACTGTTTTTCTCTTGCTGCTTTTAATATTCTCTCTTTGTCTTTTGCCCTTGGCATTTTAATTATGATGTGTCTTGGTGTGGTCCTCCTTGGATTCCTTTTGTTTGGGGTCCTCTGCGCTTCCTGGACTTGTAAGTCTATTTCTTTCACCAGGTAGGGGAAGTCTTCTGTCATTATTTCTTCAAATACATTTTCAATGTCTTGCTGTCTCTCTTCTTCTGGTACCCCTATAATTCTGATGTTGGTATGCTTAAAGTTGTCCCAGATGCTCCTTACACTATCTTCACACTTCTGGATTCTTTTTTCTTTTTTCTCTTCCAGTTGGGTGCTTTTTGCTTTTTCATGTTTCAAATCTTTGACTTGATTATTGCAAACCTCTAGTCTGCTGTTGGATCTCTGTATAATATTACTAAGTTTATCGGCAGAGTCTAGAAAATTCTTGAAAAACCTTAAAACTGTAGTTCTGAACTCTATATCCAGTAGTTTGCTTTCCTCCATTTCTGTCACTTGTGACCTGTGTCTTGGTCTCTGCATTTTGGCTACTTCCCTGCATTGATAGAGTGGCTTTCTGTGCTAGGTGTCCTATAGGGCCCAGTGATTCAGCCTCTCAATCACCTGGGGTGGACACTCTTGTTGTACTCCTTTGAAGGCTGGGTACACAGTCTTGTTGGAGTTATCACTGGGATGTATCACTGGGAGGAAATGACCTCCAGGCCTTTCTCCTTGTTGTTTGGGGTTTGGAACTTTTGGAGTTCTGTCCCAGCTGCAGTCCTTTAGGTTATGCTGCAGGCAGGCAGGCGCACAGCTTGGGCGGAGTTGTAAGTTGGGTGGGGCAGGGTCTCAGAATCACCAGGGCAGAGCAACCCGAGATGGCTGCCTCTCCACTGACTCTGCAGCTTCTCCTGGATTTGGCGTTTCCACGCCCTGGTGTCTGCCTGCCCCCGAGTCCCTGAGTCTCTGCATCAGTGATCACTGTGAACAGCTCTGCTAGAACGCCACTTGTCTTCCAACCCGTTGCCCGACAGCCCGCATCGCATTCAGTGTGACCCCGGAGTTTATAATCTCCTTCCAAGCCGCAGACCCAGGTGCTGCCACCCACTTTCGCCCACGCCGCCTCCGTTTCGCATGCGTCTATACCTCTGAGTTTTGGCACTGGAAACTTCTACTCAGTCTCAATGCACTCCTTCTCTTGCCTTCTAGTTGTAAAGCTTCCCCTCCCTTGGTTCTGGAGGATGGCTGTTTATCTTTATAGTTGTATATTTATAATGTAGTTGTGGGAGGCTGCCGCCATCTTGGTTCCCTTCTCATCATTGATGTTTCTATCTCTCTCTGTCCCTCTCCCTTCCTCTCTGAAATCTCTCTCTCTCTCTCTCTCTCTCTCTCTCTCTCTCTCTCTCTCAAAAGCATACATCATAACCTTTGATCTAACAATTCTACTTTTAGAATTTATTTTTAGAAACATAACATTTTAATAGATGAAATAAACACTCCACACTCCAGTACCCACAGGGTAAAAACTTGACGGGGTTTATGGGGGGTGGGGAGGATCACTCTATAGTGTAAATTAGAAAATGAAACACACTCACAGTAGCCTTTCCCCTCATTTGAAAATCACATGGCAAGGTCAGACTCTCCAAACCAATACTTCTAGGAATTTATTCTAGAAAAAAGTAGGCACTTAATGTACTAAGAGGATGTAAAAGGTTGTCCATCAGAGAATTGTCCGTAATTGCAAAATGTTGAAAACATCTTAACTGTCAACAGGAGAGAGCTACTGGGTATACTAGGCGCATGCACACTGTGAACATCATGGAATCATTACATAAATGATGCAAAGATGAGAATGTATTGCCAGGTCCTGGGTTGCTCCCTGCCTTCAGAAGCAGTTGTACAAGGATATGATGCTTGGAGTTGCCATGGCAGCAGTCAGCTGGTAATCAGAAAAGGCCAGGGGTATCAGAAATGCCAACCCAGGTGCCTGCCTTCTTTTCTGTGAAATGAGACACCTGTGACACATAAGCTGTCCCTTATTGGGCCATGTGCCCTTACAGTTGAAGATATTCTTAACTGACACAGAAAATATGGAGTACAAGGTCCGTGGTGGCCTAGGAGCTCTGCGGATCTATGACACTACATATGGGAGCCGAGTGCAGGCATTAAAGGGTTAGTGTGGGCGTGAGGAAGTACAGGTAGGGGCCGGACCAGAGAGGCTTGTGAGTGGTAAAGAATAGGATGACAGGGAATCGGAAGGGGTATACAAAGATCTCTTCTATGCCATCAGACTGAGGAGGGACATAAATCCTTTATTGAACTTTCGATGTTCAAGCACATAGTAGGTGTTTATCAAGCAGTCATCACTGCTGGTACTCCATGAAGTCACTCTTGCAGACTTGTCCCAGCAGTTTGATCCCTAGAGGTAGCAGAGTGTGATCAATGGAAAGAACTGGCCTTGGAGTCAGGCTGAATTCTCGAGTCTCAGGTTCCTACCTGTAAAGGAAGACATGAATACCTACCTCATAGGATTGGCATGAGCAATGAGAAGATGCATGGAAGGTGCTGGTATATAGGAGGCACTGTAATAACTGGACAGCTCTGTGGTGGGCCTTGCAGGTTGCCTTCCAAACATCCCTTCTTCCTCCTTCCTAACAGAACTCCACTGTGGTACAGGCACCTCCTCCTCCCAGATGAGGAAACCCAGGCTCAGAGAGCTCAACTGGCACGTCCAAGGTCTCACAACCTAACAAGTACCTGAAGCAGAGGGTCTTGCAACCAGGTCTTTCGAACCAGGTCTTCTGACTCCCAGCCCACGGTTCTTTCGAATACCTCTTGTTTTGGGAGGCATTCGCACATTTATCTAACACAACAAGGTACCTGGCACTCAGAAGTTCTAACTTAGGGCCTGTTTCTCCCCAAGAGCAAGAGACAGAAGTCATATGGCTTCTATGACCTAGACTGAGAAGCAACATACCCTCTTCTGTCACAATCTGTTACCGTGCAGACCAACCCTGACAGAATGCAGAAGGGACCACTCCAGGCTGTGAGTCCTGGGAGGTGAGGATCACTGAAGACTTTCTTGGAAGCTGGTACCACGTGCATCTTAACATTTTTATGAAAATAGTTTTGACTTTACAAGTCTCCTGAAAGGGTCCGAGGACTGCAAGGGGTCCACAGACCATACTTTGAGATCCATGGACCTTGATACTTCTAGCTCTCGCTAAAATTTTAGCTACATGATTTATGCTACTGCTCTGAAGATGATTCTCAGATCTACCCCTTTTGCAGATTCATATAATTTCTTCAGATCTCACTTGAAAACAAGTTTTCCAGAGAGATTCAATTTAGGCAGCCTTTTCTTCTGCTGATGGCTGAGTGATGGGAAGAGTAGTTATCTTCCAGGACAGACATCATAAACGAAAGCATCGCACAGTCATTTATAATCTCATCGTGGCCTTTTGCATCTATGGTTTCATCTGAAATACTGTTGAATATTCTCAATCTGAACCACCTTCTTGACTAATCCATGCAATAAATTACCTGCAGCAAGTAGGAACTTACCAGGAAGGCCTTTAGCCTAGTCTGGAGTCACCAGAATTGATGGGAGCTGCTGCAAGGTTGCCTGCTGCTGCATTCAATAGGTGATTGTGCAGCCAAACAAGACCAGCAACTCCAAGGATAAGACAATTACCAACAGCAACTTTGTCTCTGGATTGGTTCCTGCCTGAGCCTAGCTCTAACTCCCTTCTTCCCAGTGATGACACTCAAGAATGGTCCCTGGTGTTAGGTTTCTACCACTCTTCACTGAAAAGAATCCACATACAGTGGACTTTTCAGCCTCAAGTTACAGTGTGAGAGATTTGAGACCTGAAGGAGCACGTGTAGAGAGAAAAATAACAGAGGGCTGAGAACTCAGCGAAGACAGAAAGGGGACTGAGAAGGGGCAGATCAGAAAAAGGCAGGCGAACCAAGGGACATTTTCTAGAAGCCGATAATGAGCTAGTTTTATGGTGGGGAGACAGATACTCCCATGCACTTGACCATAGAATAAATCGGCATTTTTTGGGGAAGGCAATCTGGCAGGATCTCAAGATTTGAAATGTTCCTGCTCTTTGAGCCAATAATTGTACTCAATGCAGCATTGTTTGTTGTGGTAGAAAGCTGGCGAGACTTTCAAACATTTGCATCATCAATAGAGGGCTGGTGAATTATGGAAGCCTATCCCAGTTCCATTGTTAAGGGGATAAAGACTATGCAAAGCGTTTGTTTATAGATTTGCGTATGTCCTATGTGCAGAGGAGAAAGCTTGGAGGACCATACATCAGACAGTCGGCACTGGTGACCTCTGTGGGGGCAACTGTGATTATGGAGAACTTTCACTTTCTAGGTTTAATCTGATTAGGAAAACCAAGTGTGGTGTCATTTCTCGTGCCCTTGTTTTATGGAGCAAATCAAGACCCATTTCACATATTTCATCATGTAAATGCATTATTTTTGTAATCAGAACAAATAAAAACTTATAGAAAGAATGGTGAAATGGTCAACAATAATTCAAAGAAGGTCATGAAGTTACCTTACTGAGAAAAGAATAAGGTAAGAAGAGGTGTCTTCACGGAGTGGAGTGGGAGCCAGATGGCAAGTGATTAAGAATGAAAAAGAAGTCCTAGCTGGTGTGCCATCCCTTGCACCAACAGGTCGTCAGTTCGATTCCCAGTCAGGGCACGTGTACGGGTTATGAGTTCAATCCCTGGGTGGGAGTGTATAGGAGGCAGCCAACTGATGTTTCTCTCTCTCTCTCGCTCTTTCTCTCTCTTTACAAATAAAAAAATAAAAATAAAAAGAATGAAAAGGGAGAATAAGAAAAATCGAAGCAGTGAATGTAAGTCTCCTGTGGGAAGTGTGGCAAAAGGAGGAAGCAATGAAAGGTAAGAACAACTGGATACCACGTGATTCTGAATAAAGTTTATTAAGTGATATGTACAGCAAATGTAATTCAACACCTTTACTTATAAATCAACCCAACGCAATAAAGAAAAATAAATGAACAGGAGAACCTCTGTGTCTGCCCAGCTCATGCTCTCGGTGTGTAATGTAAATGGCAACACTTTAAATTAATTGGTTATGTATAAAGTCAGTTATTTTCCTTTCAGAATATAATCTTTTTTTCCTTTTTGTAGTAACCTATTCCAGCAATAGGACTTAATACTACTTCAGATAAATAGACCTGCCAAAAACAAAAACAAAAAAACCCAGAAAACAAAAACCTCAAAACCAAAAAAACTGTAACTGAGATTATAGTTACTACCTTCCCTCCCAGGAATAATGATTATTTATTTAAAATTTTAACTTTACAATGGCTGTATTTGTGCTAAAAATCTGCCAGTTAGTTATTTGGAATTCCTTCATTTAAATAAAAATGCAAAAAACTTCATGACTTCCTTATTTTACCTCCCTTCAGTTGAAATTTTTAAAATCATTTTTCTATACAAAGTAGGTACATGGGCTATACAAAGTTAAATATACATATTTACAGTCCCACCTAAGCGTACGGCTTTTTTCTTTTACTGATCCCAGAGAGACTGCGAAAGAGAAGTGGTTTGGGGGCTTGCCTTCACCCAGGAGCGTGGCTAATATATCAAAACTGCCTGCAAGGCATGCCACCGGTTGGCTGCACTTGCTATTAATAAACCTGTATAAACATCTCAGCATAAAAATAGGTATTTTATAATACTAAATGTCTGAAGACAAAAGAGCATTGGAAACCTTTGTTCCTTGTCTTGTCATACATAGGAAGCTGAAGTTTGATGCAAATTTGAACACATGATTTTATTAAAGACGGGCAAGTTGGTGAGGCATAGCTGGGTTTCTGTTGATACACAAATGCGCGAGGCTGGCATCATATGCAAATGTGGCTTTACAAATTGGTTTTATTTTCTAGCTGTATTTAAAGAGGTGTTCACAATTACCTACGTAATCAAGAAGCACCCCTCAAAAAACTGTTAGATAAGATCATGATATTAATAGTTTGCATCTAAGAAAGACGAGGAAACGCATGAGCCAATACAAGAATTACATTTCCAAACGAGTGAAACGCTGCTGGGCAAATGCATGTGCACACACACTTGTACTCATTCCCTCAGAGTCAAATCACAGTGCCTGGGGGCAGTGGAGTGGACCTTCCAAAGCAGAGTCTTATTTAAGGAATTTCTACCCAGGAGGCTCCTCTACCCACCTGTACCCCTATCCCACCCCACCCCACCCCACCATTAGTTCTACAATCTCTTCCCTTGGAATTAAGGCTCTGCTCTGCCCTAGTTAAAAACAAATGTCTCTGGGAAGAGGTAACACATTCCTGTATCAGTCATTTACACTTTAGTGTGAAGAAGTCAGCCGGCAAGATTTAAAAAAAGGACAGGGAGAGAAATGAGGGTACTGTAAGCTATCTGATAGGAGATGGGCAGTCGGTGGGATTCTAAGATGAGTAGTGGAGACAGAAGTGGAGGCAGAGACACTGAAGACAAACTTTTTGCTCACTTATAAAGACTCAGACCTTGGGACAATGGTGCTGGGCACTTCTGAGCTACAGGCAGAGAGCCAGGGCTCCCTGTACACACTCTGGCACTTGGAATTGCTACTCCTACTTGTGGCCGGATGTGTATTTGTGGAGAGGGTGAGAGTTTGAAGACTTGGAAACAGCGCCAAGCATTTTCAGTCATAAAGTACCCTCAGGCAAAGGTTCCTCCAGCATCCTAGTTGTTCAACAGTGAGCTAATGGAGACATAAATATAATACTTTCTAGGATCCCTCCAGGGAAATTCATCTCTTCCTCTCTCACACCCTTCTTAGCACATTTCACAGTCTCTCCTGAGTGTGTGTGTGTGTGTGTCTCCAATCACCTCTGAGTCCTGAATGGGCCATTTCTATCTTTCATTCCCCAAGGGGTTTAACAGAGAGGGCTGACAAACATCCTGGACTCGGACAGAGTTGGGACTGAACCCCAGGTGTCCCAGGGGCCTCCCGCCTTAGCTCCGGCCTCCTGGGAGCAGCAGGTCACTTCCTCACACCTGGGCCCTGCATCGCACCTCTACTCCGAAGCGAAGCCTGGCCAGGGCGCACCAGGACCCACAGCCCCGGGGGACGACATTCCGAGTGGCCCCTCAACTCCCAGAACTGGGGATACAGTAAGTCTCTGCTGGTTGGGTGCCCGGCATCCAGTGTCTATCAGAGTTAAATGAATCACTGAACATCACCATCCTCGGTTCTCCCCGAGAACAGGCCTATCAACTCCAAACTGTCCTAACCAAAAACAATCCGGAAGAGAAAGATTAGCAACGGCGTCTCATCAATGAAACTGTGCCCTGAAATGGAACATCTGTGGAAGCCGGTGACCCGGAAAGGAGCCCACGGCATGTGACCTCAGGAGTCACAGGGCTTCCTGACCTAAGTCACTTGGACACACACATTTAACTGTCTGACCGGCCACCTGCTCCCACGGGCAAACCTCCCGTGCTTTTCTGTCTGACACCAGGGGGCAGTGGCAACGCCACAGGCTGGGTGTGCATGCTCGGGGTGCCGAAGGTTCGCCTCCATTTCCCCACTAACCTCAGCAGGTACACTGAGGGGCCTCCCCCATCGCCTAGGGATGACCTCGGCAGCCCAGACTGACCTCCAGCGGCACTGATGGTGCTGGGGGACCAGCGGCTCGGGTGGCTGGGGTGGGGCGGGGGTCTGCGTGGAGCCTTTGGAGAATGGCTGGGGATCTGCGGGGCTCTGAGGGCCGCTTCAGGCAGGGCAGGGAGGCAGCAGCAGGAGGCATTTCTGTGGCCACAGGTGAGATTACCTCAGACGGGGAGCAGAGGGGAGGGCTGGACAGGCTCCCAGAAGCAGCTAAATAAATACAGATTTGCCTCATTCCTTTCTGCTCAGCGCATGGTCCGGGCCTGTCTGATGCACGGTGAGCTGAGACAGGCCCGGGTTTTAAACACAACACTTCTCTGTCCCGCTCTTTTCTTCGTTCTTTGTCCACTGTATTACTTTTCCTACTGACTCGACTTTCAAATAAAGAGACCAGATCATGGGCTATGCTTCCTCCTCCAATAAGAACATCTCGGCTGTTTTCAGTCTTCTTACAGATACAAAGGCTTTACATAGTTGCCTGGAAAAGTACCAAACTGCCTCGTCCTTCTTGAGGTACCTGCAAAAAACACACACGGACCGTGAGGACACCCACCCGCATGAGGGCAGAGGGCCCTGGATCGCCACCCTGCAGACCGCAGTGCAGTGTGTGGCTTCCACAGCCCCTCCCCTCCCCTCCCCTCCCTTCTCCCCCCCTCCCCTCCCCTCCCCTCCCCTCAGGCTCAGTGCTGAGCGAGGCAGGTGTTTTTAACACTCCTGCTTCTTGTTCAGATGAGCTTTTTTTCCCAGAGAGCTCAGGTGACATTGCTGAGGCCCCACAGCTTAGCAAGCATCAGGGCAGCCTTGAACCCAGGCCTCTGACCTCCAGCCACTGCTCTTCCCAATGCTTCTCCGTTTTGGAAGAATGGACACATCTCTCCAACACAAGACTCGGGGGATTTTCTAAACTGCAGGATTTCTGAAGTCCAATGGATATGACCACACACATCAAAAGAACTTCCTCTCCTGAGCCTGCCCAACCCCCAACTGATTCCCAGCCTTTGTGACCAACCTTATGAGGGTTCCCGTGGAGCCAGGAACATTACACGGTTTGGAACAAAGCCCTTCCTGGGCTGCTCCAGATCCCTATCCAGTTCCTGCCCTCGGGATTCTCTCTCGAGCAGCGTGTGTGTGCATGTGCGTGTGTGAAGCTGTGCCACCATGACCCTCTCATTAGCAGACAACACAATCTGAGCACAGCTTCCTCTTCCCAGTTGGCCTGGATGCGGCTCAGAATCCCAGCGAATACAACCTTCAAGCAGCCACTCACTACAGTGCGTTGGAGCTGCTGCCCGAAGTGAAACTTCTCAGATAAAAGCATGTGTCACAGCGACCCCCCGACGCCCTGGGGGAGGGTCAAGAAGGTGGGAAGGCCCAGAGATGCCACAGAGAGCTGGTGAGCACCCTGTCTTATGGGCGAGGAGGAGCTTGGCTCGTTACTTTACTTGAAGCCTGAATATTGGGTTACTTTTGGAAGTGTTTGAGGAATTGAGGCATCTGAAATACTTCCTTTACCAAGCTGCCGGGATGCTCCGTTAGAGAATGGGTGCCCCTTACGCTACCTCCGGTTCTGGTAAAAACGGTAACTGCTTCTGGGAGGGGAGAGGTTATCAGCCTGTATGCATGGGAGCTGGGCTCGAGCGCGGCAGCCACAGGCGTCTGCTGAGCACTGAGGCACGCCGCTCCGAACTGAGCTGGCTGCCCCAGCTTCGAAGCCTCAGTACAGAATGAAGAATGTAAAGTAGCTCACAGGTTTTTATACCGGTTACATGTTCAGATGATAACATTTTGAATGCACTGGGTGTAGTAAAATACATTAAAAATAATTTCTGGTTTCATTTTACTTATTTCGTACATGGCTTGTGTTATGTTTCTACTGGACTTCTTTGCATTAGAACAGCGATTTTCAACTTTTTTCATCTCGTGGCACACATACACTAATTATGAAAATTCTGTGGCACACCAAAAATATGTATTTCTTGCTAATTTGCCAAAAAAATTGGTATAATTTTGAATCATTCACACCAGGCGGCTATTGTTGTGCTGGCTGTCATCATTTTTTAAATGTGACAATCTGAGGGAAAAGAGGTCAGTGCCCCTGACTAAATAGTCAGGAATTGCATGTTTTAAAAATCCCTGTGGCACACCGGCTGAAAATCGCTGTGCCAGTGTACTTCTGACTTCTCAGATCTGGCTTCCCCCTGAACACAGCGCTCATGGTAGCGAGCCTGCAGGCTCCTGGGGGCCCTGGGAGGGCGGGCGGCTTTCTAAGAGGCTGGTGAGGCCACAGCAAGACTTTCTGGCTTCCTGTTTATGCTGAGACCTTGCTGTTCTCACTACCCCAGCTCTGGCATCACTTTGCTTTAGCAAAGCTTGTGCAGAGAGATCAGGAAAGAGTCTTCGGAGAGAAGATAAAGGCAAAGCCATTGCACAAGGGGAAAATTGAGGCAAAGAGTGAGTTGGTGACTCCCAACATCATACTCATACCTGAGAAGAAGGAACAGAGGCTTGGGGACAGGTGGGCCGGGGTTCAAACACTGACCTGACTATTTGGGCCTGGGTGGCCTTGGGCTAAGTACTTAATCTCTTTGGGCCTCAGTTTTTGAATTTGTGATGAGGATTATTCTTGGCTTTTAGGCTGTTTGTTGAAAGACTGTTGATAAGAAAGTATATCAAGCAAGTATCTGCTTTGCAACAGAATTTCACTTATTCCCTCATTTTATAAAGGTGAATCCTTTGTTTTAGTTAAGCAGATTGCTTTGCTTAAAATTATTAGAAGGCTTGAGTAGATAAGATCTTAAAATGTTTACACATACACTTGAGTCTCATGGTAGAGACCTAGGCTTGGTCAAAGTTTCTTGTGTTGTTCCTTAAGAGTTTTAAAAAATAAAATTTCCAAATGTAGAACAGGTATATGCACAATAGAAATACAAACAGAACTTAATTAATGCATTTGACAAGTGCCCTCCCTGCATTGGATGCTGGCAGATTTGAGCTTTAGGTCCAACACTAATTACTGCCAGCCACACAGTCTCGAGAGCAAACATGAACCGTGCCCAGCACTCATGGTGGTTCAGGACTGAGAAGGCTCTTCCCTGTAGAAAATATGGCTTTTGCATGGTTCATCACTCCTAGTTGTTCCCTCAGAACATGGCTAGTAAGAGAAGCGGGACCAGGTCACTTACCAACAAACCATCCATCGTCACACTTTTCCATGACATCAACAATATCTCCATCTCGGAGTTCCAACTCATCATCGTTCTGTGGTATATAGCTATATAATGCTTGGTAGCTAAATCTATCAATGAGAAAAAGGAATATTAAATGACTGATAGGATTAAATAAGGGCTTTTTAAAGCCATTTCAGTTAAATCAACATTTAGGTAGTGTGTCCTGCTTATCAGTGGAGAGAAAAAGTAGTTTACTGGCGATTTCTCTTAACGACTTAGCACCGGGGGAGATCCATTTGACACCTATCTTTATATATAAAAGCCTAAGCAACCATCCGACAGTTTGTTCGACCGGTAGCTGTGATGTGCACTGACCACCAGGGGCATGGAAACATGGAACAGGTGTGGAAACATGGAACAGACTGATGAATCTCAGAGGGAAGGGGTGGGGAGAGACAGGAAGAGGTTAACCAAAGACCTTCTATGTATACTAGAGGCTTGGTGCACAGATTCGTGCACTGGTGGGTCCCTCAGCCTGGCCTGCGGGGATCAGGCAGAAAATGGCAGTTTGACATCCCCAGAAGGGTCCCGGATTGCAACAGGGCGCAGGCCTGGCTGAGGGACCCCACCAGTGCATGAATCTGAGCACTAGGCCTCTAGTCTGATGATAAATTAAGACTGGCAGGGATGGAGAACTTCTGAGCAAGTCATGACCAATCAATCCTTTTACTTAAGTTTCATTTGGTTACCATAACAGAGGATTTTTGTCTAGATGTCTCCCTTTCTTATTACATTTAATCAAAGCTTTTTCTTTTTTTAATATATTTTATTGATTTTTTACAGAGAGGAAGGGAGAGAGATAGAGAGTTAGAAACATCCATCAGCTGCCTCCTGCACATCCCCTACTGGGGATGTGCCTGCAACCAAGGTACATGCCCTTGACTGGAATCGAACCTGGGACCTTTCAGTCCACAGGCTGATGCTCTATCCACTGAGCCAAACCGGTCAGGGCCTAAGGCTTTTTCTTAAAATGGGATAATTTATATAGGTTATTGGGAATAGTTAGTGGTTATTTAAGTCCAGAGATAGACATTATATTTTGGTAATTTACATTGGATGACCCAGGACAATTGTCATATATGATAAAATTGTCATATTTATATGAAATATATTCCAGGTGCCTCACCATTTAGCAAAACTACTTTGAGTTTCTTAATCCACCAACAGACATTTCATTCATTGTTTTTCTGAAACTCTTGAAAGCTTTTTTTTCTATCCCAGTGATCTGGCGGTTAAGATTTTTATTTAGGTGGCAGTTAGCCTAAGGCGATTTGGGGTGTGCTGCTCTGCCTGTTCTAACAGCAGCCGCGGAGAAAGCTGGCATGCGGTGAAGTCTGGCATTTGCTTTGGCAACAAGGAAAAGCTCCGTTTTCACTTATTCCTTTGACAAATAATTAAGAAGCATCCACTGCACACCAGTTCACAGTTCTATTCACACACTATTTCGAAACACAACAGTAGCAGGAAAAACTCTGCCATGAGCCAAACATCTACCATTTCCAGTAGATGCCTATGATCTCCTGTGTGTGGGCAAGACAGACTAGACCCAGGGAAGCAAAGCCGGCTCCCAGAACAAGAGGCTCATTCTCCTCTGCCAAAACCAAAGGGGCAATTTCACTGAGTATATTTATCTGAATGTGTCCGTCTTTTGGTAGGTGGATCTGCCTGCCAGAGGGGCTCTAATGAGGAGCTAAGAGGCTTCAGTTGGCAAATGAACGCACTTTGCTGTTTCTGTATGTGCCTGCTGTCTCTCACCCAACCCGGCCTCCTTGGAACGCCTGCTCCCCTTCACCTCCACTTGCTCGGCTCTGGGAAGTAACTCGTGATTCTGCTTCGTGCTCTCACTCCCAGACTGCAGAGTCCGGCTGGAGGGAGTCCCGAAGCCTTGCTGCTTCGGTCGCCCAGGCAGTGCTGATGTTGGGTGGGAGCCCCCCCCGCCCCGCCCCGCACCTCCCAGTGCAGAGGGCTCTTCATGCTGCCCTTTCAGGTTTAAGTCTCTGGACCCCTCCCACCTGCTCTGCTCCCACATGGGAGGAAGGGTTCCTTCTGGTCGCGTGGAACTCCCTTCCCTGGGCTATTTCCTTAGCTTCCGTGCTCTCTCTCACATCTGTTGACTCTGTCAACCCCTTCTCCTCTGGTACAAATTTACTTAAGTCTCTGCTCCCTAAAAATACCCCTTCTCTTGCCTATCCCTCCGCCTAGAGCCTTCCCGCCAACCATGGCATCGACTACCAACCCTTTCTATGGAGGCATCTGCTTCCCCCTCTCTAATTGCTGTCTCCGAGGTCACCGTGATTTTCTCCTGTTGCTGAACAGAACACCTGGAGGACATGTCGCATTTCCTCCTGCCTTGGCCGCTCTGGAGCAGCAGGCATAAGGGATCGTTCCTAACCCCTCTCCCGAGTCTCCCGTGGCTCCTCTGTTGCCTTAAAAGTTGTTCTCCAAGGACCTACCCTCGTTTCCCTTCTCGCTCTACCCGGGATCTCCTTGGGTAACCTTGCATGTGCCCGTGGTCACAGTGCACCCATCTGTCCTGGCTCAGGCCCTCATCCCTTCCTGCCCGGATTAACATCTGACCAGCATCCTGGTCTCTCGCCTCTGAACCCACTTTCTACTCCGTTACCAGAGTTACCTCCCGAAAACAAAACAGAATCAATATGCTCCTCACTGCAAACCCTCTGGTGGCTCCTGAGAGCCTGCAGAATAAAATCCAAGCTTATTTCAGTCGCATCATGGATTCTACAATTGGTCCCAACCTACTTCTCGAGCTTTGTTTCCTTCGTGAACCGTACCCTGTGGTCACACTGGGCACCTCTGAGGTTGCCCAAGCCCTCCTTGCCCATGTGGCTTCCTTAGCTGGGAAGACCTTGCTCAAACCCTGTTTGTCTTTCAGTGGTTATTCCAAATCCCCTCCCTCTGGGAATGGAGTTTACTCCTCTGTGCTCAAAAGAGGAGGCAGAGCCAATATATTGTTTTTAATGAATGGATCAACCCTATTCACTCAGCTCGGAATTAATTTCCTCCTCTATTCCCACAATACTAGGAGGAAGCCAGTCAGCACAGCTCTCCTTTGTCCTTGGAACCCAGTGGGTCATGACCTTATTTACCTGCCACCTGTTCTCACACTGGCTGATGGGAAACACGGAATTCTCAGAGAAGCTGGGAGTGATTCACTCATTCCCCCTCTTGGCTGCCCCACAGCCAGTCAATGACCTACTTTCTAAGCCCAACAGTCCGCTAAAATGAGAAACGGAAGTTTGCCACGTGTACTTACAAATCTTGTGACGCTTGACTCCTGTCTGGGGTGACTCTTCGCTGCTGGGCTTGAGGTTGCTGAGAAATGATTAAAGATGATTTATTGTCAAAAGGGGGTACCTTGTGATGAAAGTCAAGGGGATGAGAGACAGTGCTGCAGTAATGAACAGACTTTTCGGCAATGTTTATGATCTCATTGCAAACTGCTTCCTGTGAAGTGGCCCCGAGATATCCAGAAACCCCCATAAAACAGTCAACATGGGGACAAAAAAAAAAAAAAAAAAAAAAAAGAAAAAAAGGGGAAAAAAAAAAAAAAAAAAAAAAAAAAGAGGAAGAGATGGAACATTCCAGATGAAGCACATAAGTCCAGGAAAACAACAGAGTTGAAGATCCAGGTTAAAAAATAGATATTCCAGTAGTGGAGTGCAGGAGGGATCCAAGGGTAAGCATGGAAAAACAGGTAAGATACAGAATTCGGAATTTAGTATGAATATTAAAAAAAAAAAAGGTAGCAGCATAAAAGCCTGCAATTAGTGAGTAACTGTTACAAAAAGAATAATTTCAGGATAGAAATGCAAGTGTGTATCCCCGGTCATGCACTAAGACATTGCTTTAATCCCAGACGGAGGCAGAGGAGAAATGGCATCTCTAATTCCTCTGCTTTTTTGAGTGGGAAGGGGCAGCCTAACATCTGCCCATGACAGTAGCCACATAATCCTTGTAGCTAGTGGCTGAGAGTTAACCGGGCAGTACTCGGGGCTGCACTCTGGAGGCCAGGAAGGACTCTCCTTAGCAAAGCTAGAGTCTTAGTCAACAGGCGTCTTACCACATAGCTCTTTTCAGATTCGGTGAGATCAGGTCCTGCGCTCAATGAGTGATGAGAAGGCTGTGATCACCAAGCAAATTATAAGGGAGACATTTCAGCAGATGTCACATTGGAAAGAATTCAAAATAAAAGCATGAGCAAATACATGTACCACACCATCACACTCGATGACACCGGACACTCGTAGCCTAGGGCCACCGAGTCTCCATGACAACACGGTGGGTGCACAGGAGAAAATGCAATGTACAGAGTTAGAAGCAAGCATCCAGGCAATGAGATGGGAGGCTGAGACATGGCTGCTGGGAGGTGAGAAGGACAACACAGGGTCCCCAGAGTGGTGGACAGACACACGGAAGGGCTGTCTAAAGGACAGTTACATCTCTCCATTACCACACACTTGGTCCCCTTGCTCTCAGCTGCCCAGCATCTATGGATGGGCTGCTGGACCAAAGCCAATTTCAGTTACCTGGTCGACTGCTGGCAAAGCAGGCTCACAAAACTTCCAGGCACGCCACATCTCAGTACTCACAAAAACTGAGAAACGCTTCTGAAAAGCTCCTTGTAATGTTTAGTATTGACCAGGACTGTTCTGGAAAGATCTGCACATGACACACTCCAGCTAGGTGTTTGAGGAGTTCAGATGCCTCATAGAGCGGAGCTGAAACCATCACTCATCAGCTCAGGTACCACAGGGGTCATCATGGCCAAGCACCATCTTTAAAGTGGGTCGCCCAGGGCAGAGCCAGGCCCACACCACAGGGTGCATGAAATCATTTCCCTCACAAAGCATTCGATCTCAGGCTCTAGCGAGTCTCCCTAAATAAACAGTTGAAGAGCCATCCTTGGAGACTTCCTCCAGGCGACCCACCATCATAGCACTGAGCCTCAGCACCTCCAGGGAGACCTGTGCATAGCTCACCCGTTTCAGAGAGGCCCAGAGAGGGTGAGGGCCTCCTGAGGTCACACCGCGAGCTAGTGGTACACTTGGTTCCTGGTGTCATCGACTGTCCCCGTGGACCTTCCCTGTCATCCCTGGACCAGGTCCCACATTCCCAAGTGTGCTCACTGACCTTACTGCCACGGAGTCCTGCAGAAACCCTAGAGACAGGCAGGGCAGGCGCTATCAATCCCGTTATCTTTCAGAACCCAGAAAGCTGATGCTCAGCGAGGGACGGGAAAGCTGCTGGGTGGCTCTTCCCAGGCGACCACCCCACCCCCTCCTGCTTGGTGCCACTGTACATGACCTTGCCCTTATAGGCAAGCCCTGCAGGACCCACATCCATTCCAGGCACCACTTCTACCCTCCTGTCCTTTTGGGAAACTCCTTCGAGTTCTCCGACCCCCCTCCAAACTGCAATCACCTAACCAGCCCCCTGGACTCGGCAGGAGTGAAGGCAGACACAGGACCGGAAGAGGCCTTTTCAAGCTCCTCCTACAATGTCTCAGGATCTGCAGGCTCTGGCAGGTGACAGGGGCTGACCCTGCACAGCCCCCTCATCACCATCAGCCTCCGGGTCCAGGCTTCTGGGTAACGAAGGGAAGCAGGAGCCCACTCTGCAGGCTTTCACACAGCAGAAGAATGAAACTTATTCTGAGCACCCCAAGTGGGGGATACCTCCAGGCAAGGGGAGCGAAGGGGAAACTTTCTAAAAGTAAGAGCTGTCTTTCCAGCAAAGCAGGGGCTGCCTGATGAGACAGGGCGTGGCCTGTCCCAGAAGCTGTCCGAGCTGAGGCTGCGCTGACATCACTAGCTGGGAACCTAGGGTAGTGCTTCTCAGACTTTCATGAACGCTGGTCTCTCCTGGGATCCTGTTCAAAGGCAGGCTCCTGAGTGGCACATCGGGGGTGTGTGCTGAGACGGCTGGTCCACAGGCTGCAGAGGCCCTCAACTATCTGACACCGAGATTCTCTGCGCCAGACCGACATGGGTCGCACCTCATAAAAATAAAGTTCTCATACAAATAAAAATATTTACAAACTCCAGCTGGGGTCTGATGACCTTGGGTCAAACGCAGACCGGAGAGAACGTGGATAGTCTCTCAGAGCAGTCGGCACAGTTTACGGAAGTCCCTGGCATCTTTCAATCAACTTAATCCCAAAGCGGTAACTGGAATTGATCATCCACAAATAGTTGGCACATAAGCTATTTGGTGACTCAGATACAGAAAGAAGGACTGATATTCTACTAAACCCTTTCTTTTTGAAGCATTTAAAAAAAGCAGCTTTCAAAGCACATAAAAGTCCAAGTCCTCATCTGACTCGTGTATAACGCAGTGACGTGGAAGGGCAGAAAGTGAAATGTTAAGGCTCAGGGAAGTCTGAGAACTGGACAAGGTGGCTAAGCCCCTGAGAGCTGAGCCTCCGTGTCTGATCGCCGTATGCCAACCCTTCGAGTCAGGATGGGCAGCAGGTACCACCAGTGCACACCCAGCTCAGCCTCTTCAGCGTGTACCTTCTCATCACCTTTTCATCATGTGAAAGGTACGACGTGCACCCACAGGCATCATTCTACCATTAACTCAAGGGTCCCCAGTACTGAAAGGGGTACTGATGCCCGGCCTTCCTTGTCTCAGGTCCTATCCAAACCGGAAGGCCCCCATTATCATACCCTCACATCCAAACACACTGCACATCTGCACACGCTTAACTCATCTCCCAGAGACAGGGACGATTTGGTCCCTTATTTAACATTTGTGGAAAAATACAGGAAGGCGGCAAGATAAACATTTATCTTATTAGTGAGAGAGAAGGCAAGATAAACATTAACTCTATTACCTAAGATCCAATTTCTCCCCCCTTTTATAAAAAATATATTTCTATTGATTTTTAGAGAGAGAGGCAGGGAGAGAGAGAAACATCGATGAGAGAGAATCATTGATCGCCTGCTTCCTGTACACGCCACCCTGGGGATCGAGCCCGAAACCCAGGCATGTGCCCTGACCAGGAATCGAACAAGTGGCCTCCTGGTGCCTGTGTCGACACTCAGCCACTGAACCCACTAGCCGGGCTCAATTTTTCCCTCTTGGAAATGCTTCCCTTATAGATGCTTCCTCCAAACCCGTGCCATCCAATATGGTCACCGGTAGGCACATGTGACTCGGCCAGGATAAAATATACAATGGATTTCAAAAATAAAGTACAAAATACAGAATGTAAAACATCTTAGTGATTCTCATATGGTTTATATGTTAAAATGAACCTACTTTGATATATAGGGTTAAATAAAATAAATTATTAAAATTAATTTCACCTGCTTCATTTTACTAGCAGAAAATTTAAAATTACATTATGTCCCCACTGGACAGTGCTGCCCTGATCCCTGGTCCTCATAGTCTGCCCTTATTCAGGCCTAGAAGTAGGTACACGTTCTCACCAGGACCTCATCTAGGGTTATGAATAAAGAGGGTATTATCTCATGCTAAGTGCGTTTTGGACTCTTGGAGATGAAATGAAGTTTTTCACATGTTTAGAAAACAGCAATTGGCCCAACACATGTATACACACGCGCATGGGCATGCGCGCACACACACACACACAGCATTCCCCTTTCTCCCCCATCAACAATAAACAGGTGGTAGTCTCGGACTCAGAAACTGCTTTGCTTTCCTATTCACAAACGTACACCAAAGCATGTCTCTCGGCTGGAGCGCTGGCTTCATGCTTCCCAGTGAGCAACCCCGCAGCGTCCTTGCTCTGTGGCCCTGCTGCCCTTCCATCTCCAGTTCACGGAAGTCCCTCAGAAATCTGACCCTAGCTCCCTGGGACTGCTCATCCCTCTGAGTCCACAAAACACCTGGTGCTACTGTGGAGATACTAAGCATCTTCTTCCAGCGTTTGATGTGCCAAAGCCCGAAGCCCAAAGGAACGTCTGCAGGCTGAAGAACAGCAGGAAGTCCTGGAGGCGTGGACAGGATAGAGGAACTCAACCTCAACGGGCAGGACCCGCCTAGAAACACCTGCTCTCCTAGCCTGCGGAGACCTCGGAGATGGTATTCTTCTCCTCATCTCAGGCCCCACACCTTCCCGTCTCTTCAGACAGCACCCACATTTTGCTGACCTACCCTGGCCTCCCGGGGGACACTGGACTAGGGGTGAGAAACCTGGCTTCCAGACCAGGCTCTGATACCAATTTGTCATTTGAGAAAAATGCTTAATTTCTTTGGAGTTTCCAGTTCTCAGTAAACTCAGAGGACTGGGCAAGACTTATACCAATGTCCTTTGGCTGTAACGTCCATGGCTGGAGTGTAAGCACCCCATGATTGAGAACTGGCACTGGGCAGGGTTGAACTGGCTGAAGGGGACAGCACCCCGCTCATCGCCCACTGAAGACCAGACGGAGGGCTCAGCCCCCCGATGTAGAGAGGGATCTGGCAGTGTGGGAGGTGAGGGTGCCCCGATGGAGACAGAAGGTTTGCAGCTCCCAACACACCCCCAGCAAACTCTGCCCGAGGAGTAGGAAGCCATGAGTGACTCGGGCCCCTGGGCTGTGGCTCTAGGGAACCTCCGGCAGCGCCCCTGCTCTGTGGCCCTCGCAGCTCTGATTCCGCTGATTCTCCCGATTCTATTGAGCAGAAGATCCCAGCTTAAATACAAAACCAGCGACAACCGATTAGTTCAACTGCTTACCACCTAGACTAATCTCCATCAGATTCCCCAACAGATTACACACTAACTCTGTTGTAACGTAAACCTGATCACAGCGCTCCCGTGCTCGGCCACCTGTCCGAGTCTGGAATGTGGACTTCTGTTTCCTTCCTCAAACAAGCCGAGGAGTAACGGCAAAGAGCACTCAACTCTGAAGAAAGGAACCGCTTCCCAAGAGGATGCCCTTATACTCCAGGTGGGAGAGAATAAGGAGAAGCAGGAGCTGGCAGAGTCAATCTGAATTTCTAACTTCTGGATCTATGCAACACAAAGTAAGAGGCTTCTCCCATCACCTACATTCTTCTCTTCCTTCCCCCACCTTCCTCTCTGTGGTGGAGCGGGATGAGGAGGGCTAAGGAGGATAAAGTAAATTACCTCTAATAGTTCCTTCCGTTACATCAGTATCACACAACAGGCCCTTATTGGTTCTAATTACATGCTTGGGGCTCGGGGCTTTAGTCACCTGACACCTCATTTAGTCCTCACAATAACTCCGCAAAGTGGTCGCCATGTAGCTCATATTACGAAACTAAGACCCAATATGTCTGGGTGGGAATGTGAAGAGCCAGGATTTGAACACCGGTCTCTGGGACTCCAAGTCCTGCGCATTCCACTACACCCTGATCTCTGGAGTTAGGGGGTCTGCTGTCTACACTTCTAGCACTTGTCAGGGGGAGACACCTCAACGCTGGGCTTAGTTCCTGATCTTAGATGCTGGTTATTTTTGTAAGAACTTAGGCCAATGCCTCTCCGCGTCCTATGAACTGTTAAATGCCCTTGGTACTTAGAGATTTCCCTCCGGGGGAGCCAACGGGAAATGATCCCCATTCTTAGTTGGATATTTTAACGTTTTAAAGTTTCCTTTTGGTTCTCACAAGGTGCGTCGCAAGCTTTTCCTTCTAGTTCCGATGTCTGTGTTAAAAGCAGGCCTGTGTCTTTGTTCTTATCTCTCTGGAACTAACCTAGTTCCCACGTGCTAAGGGATATTCCCAAGCCACCAAAGCCCATCATTCTGTCTTCAGTTGAGTAGCTTTCCTTCCTTTAGGCTATAGAGCAATTTGTTCTTGCATTTCTCAGACAGATGCTTTGAGGACAAATAGCTTTCCTGAATATTTTTATTTTTAAATGTCACATCTTTAGATTTTATTGTTTGACTGGCTTCCTTCCCTTTAGGAACTAAATTGACATCACAAAAGTGTGTCACTTTCCTCAGACTTCAGCTTTCTCATCTCATCATGGAAGTCAAATCGATTGAGGCTCTTAATCTGGGCTCCATGAGCTCCCAGGTGGATTCAGGGGTGGCTCTCTTGAAACTTCACTCGGACTGCAGATGCTGGCCTAGATCCCTGGCTGACCTCAGATTCCCACAGGTTCCATGACCCCAGAAGAAGTCAGGAGTCACCGAAATAGGTGATCTTTAAAGATGCTTTTTAATTCAGAAATTCCACGAGGCTCTCACCAATTGTAGGAGCTCAGAAACCAAGGCTGGGCGTCCGTCAGCAGACAGTGCCCTGTGCTGGGGAAGTTCAGTGATGCTCAAGAATGTTTTCGAGAGGCACTTCCCCTCTACTCACTGGACTGGTTGTTCTATACTTGCTCGGCCAAAATTATGCCCCTCAAATCCAAGAACTTGGCTGGTGATTCTTAACTCTCGGGCATTTTGCACTGGTATGTAGGTTTCTGTCCGATTAAGCTGTCCCTCAAATACCTTTTAAAAGGGAAAACTTTCACTTTGCAATTGAGAAGGTCTGCAAATCTAAAGTAATAAAAGTGGAATAGTAAAATT
Source organism: Murina feae (assembly GCA_004026665.1). Taxonomy (NCBI): domain Eukaryota; kingdom Metazoa; phylum Chordata; class Mammalia; order Chiroptera; family Vespertilionidae; genus Murina; species Murina feae. The sequence goes on along the minus strand of PVJC01010833.1, from coordinate 9,978 downwards.
AACCGTTTCTTCGGGACGCCCAACAGCCAATCAGAGCGACTGTATGCAAATGAGCCCAGCCAACATGGCGACCACCACTCATGGAGTAAACGGCAGCGTCCATTGCAGCAGGAGCGAAAGTGAAACTGCCTGCGCGCTGGCTCCCTTAGCCTTGACAGAAAGCAAAACACACATTTGCAACATAATAACAATCACAGAATCCTCGGAGCTGAAGCCGGGCCTGAGTCTAAGAGTATAACATTGTGTCATTATAGAAGCCGTGAGGTGAGGCAGAGAGGAGGCTTCGTTTACTAGGAGGCCTTGCCTTAAAGGGACAGCATCAATTATAGGAGATAAACAAAGCCCAGAAACCTGCGTCCAGCCAGCCTTGCTGGGATGTTGGGTCAATGGGAGCTGTGGGCAGCCTTAAAGCCTGAAAGCGCCAATCAGCCCATCACCCACTCTGGCCACACCCCAATGGGGTGAGGGACGTCCCTGGGGGGCTTGGCCAGCCTGGAGATAGCCATCAGCCCCTCACCCAGGCTGGTCAGGTACCCCAGCAGGTGAACATTCCCAGAGGGGTCCCAGACTGTGAGAGGGCACAGGCGGGGCTGAGGGACCTCTCGAGTGCACAGAGCGGCTGCAGGGCGGAACAGCGCAGGACCCAGGACCCGTGAGTGGGAAAGAGGCGGCAGGGTTGGAGGGCACCGGGAAGTGGGTAAGAGGCGGCAGGGGGTTGGCGGCCTGCTTGGCAGCTGTCCAGGCCCTTGGAGGGGCATCGGGGAGTGGGAAAGCAAGGCTGCAGGGGCCGGGGTCCTGCTTGGCAGCTCCCCAGACCCCTTGGCGGCACTGGGAAGTGGGAAAGGAAGGCAGCAGGGGATGGGTGAGTGGGAAAGAGTCGGCGGCCTGCTTGGCGGCTTCCCAGGTCCCTTCCGGGGATCAGGGAGCAGGAAAAGGCTGGTCTGACCACGAGGCGGGTTTTGCCTGCTTCCTGATGGCTGGAGGAAGATGGACAGTAGGCAAGCTTGGGAGGCAGGCAGCACTCAGCCCTGGCCACAGCTCAAAAAAGAGAACAACATGCAGTGGAGGGCAAGAGTCTGAGAGATCAACATAGAGGGGGTGCCTGCTCCAAGCCTTGACGGTGTGCCTGGGGGCAGGACCCCAGCAGGTACACACACAGGAGGACTTCTCCGAGCCTCAGATGCGGCTGGGGGCAGGTCCCCAGTGGCCACACACACACACACACATACACACACACACAAAAGGTGCCTGACAGACTGGGGCCATCATAGGACATCCACTGAGGGGTCCCAGACTGTGAGAGGGCACAGGCCGGGCTGAGGGACTCCCTCCACCCCTAGTGCACAAATTTTTGTGCACTGGGCCCCTAGTCCATAATAAATGCCATACTTTGCATTTGTTCTTGCTTTTCCTTTCAAATGAAATTCACATAGGAATTTTAGCTAATTAAGACCACCACAGACAGAAAGAACCCTCGTTCTTATCTGACTGTTTTGTTAACGGACTGCGGAGCCAGAGGAGGGAAGTGACTCATCCAAAGACACGCAGGCTGATGGGAGCTGGAGCTGGAGCCCAGCATCCTGTCCGCACAGTGCGCCTCCCCAAGGCCCCTCCCCGACTTGGCTCGCTCCCTTCTGCTGTCCAGAGAATACACACCTACACACACGAGGGACGGGCCTGTGTGACATCAGCTTGGGAGGCTACAAAGGAGTGGGAAGTCACAGGGAAGTGTTTGCACATCTGCAGAGTTGGGGGTGGTGGGAAGGACTGGACAGGTGACTAAGGGGAAGGAAAGCAGCAAAGCAGGGACTTAGCCCAAAAATGGAAGTTTGACAACCCAGTCACATGGGTCACGTGACCTTGAGGAAGCTGACTAGCCACATTGTGCACCACCGAGCCCTTCCATGCTCTGCTCCAGCCTCTTCTCCACACCACCCCCCCTCTCTCCGCCTGCTGACATCCTACGGGTCACCCCAACCGGGAACTCGCCACTCCCTATACCCCCATTCACATCCCCACTCCTGGGCTGTGGCAGGCCTATGTGCTTGCTGAGAATGCCACCGTCTGGCTGTTTGCCTCCCATAGAGCTCCCAGGTCAAACCCCACTTCTCTTAAGCAGCCTTTCCAGATGGCCCCTTCCCCTCCTGATGCCCATCATCTCTCCGCATCTTGAACCTTCAGAGGGAGCTGCCATCTGCCCTCTGCTCTGCATTATAGTTACTTGTGGACATGTCATTTCCCCAGTGGAGACCACACACTCCTTCAGCTGGGGTTAGTCATCTTTTATCTTTTCTTTCATTCAATAAGTATTCATTGAGCGCCTTCCATTTATCACGTGTCCTGGCCTCTCATTCTCACTGTGACACAGACAAGCAAAAGGGCAAATACCACAGAGCTGAGGACGTGCCCCGCAGGTGAGGTGCAGAGGGCTGTGGAAGCACAAGATCAGAGCATTGAATCCGTCTTGCAGGGGCGGGAGGACGCCAGGAAATGCCTCTGGAAGGACATCTGAGTGCGTAAGTGTAGGCAGGTGGCTGTCACCCAGGCACACAGCACGGGGGGCTTTGGAAGGTGAGGCTGGATTGCTGTGTAAACAGCCCGGCACATGGTCCTAGGAGCTAATAGAGACTTTCCCAAGAGCAACAGGAAGAACCCTGATGACCCCCCTCTATGTCTCATAGCACTTAGCACGGGGCCTAGAACATCCTTGATGCTTGGATGGAAGAGAAATGATCATAACATTTCAGAACACCTGTGATTTTAAGGCTCTCAGGCATTTCTCTCTGCTCACTGGTCAGATACACTTGAACTTTTGGTTCAGCTCCCCACAGCAAGAGGAGTGGGCGGCAGTGTTCCTGATAACACAGACTGGTCCGGAGCACATTCATCTAAAGTGACTCAGCCTGAGCTCGCACCATGCTGACGGCCACCAAAGAACAGTGTCACTTAAGCCCTTTCCATCTCTAGCTCTGTCGCCCACAGGGCCTCGCGAGGCAGGAAGCTGCTTTTGAAGGATCCCATTTCCCGAGTATCGGGGTCCTGTTCCCAGGCATAGGAGGGACAATGAAGGGGCTGGAGGGAGGTGTGTGGGCAGGAGCCCCTTTCCCACAACCCTCTAGCTCTGATAGGGAGCAAGGCCCACAGCCTGCGTGCCACATGGAAGAGGGGAGAGAGGGAGGGGACGGGAAGTGGTCCACTGATGGCCTGGAGGCCCACCAAGAACGGAACGTCAATCTCATCGAGCCTGGCCCCCGTGTGGCCAGCTCTTCCTCTCGTCCCTCTGTCAGGAAGAGAGTGTGTCTGCCCCTAGCTCGGCCCAAAGCTTGGCACCATGCTCTTCCTGTGCCTGCTGGGCCTGGAGGCAGGTCGCCGTGACTCACAGCTGACAATTCAAGGTCCCCGGGCACCATCACTGACTGGGAATGTTTATAGAATGGTTCCTGTGTCTGACATTCAACTCTGTTCCACCAGCCACTTCACCACGTCTCCCCCATGAACTATTCTTTCCCTCACCGGCCACACCCTTTTCTTCCCCAGTGAACACACATTCCAGGAGTGCCTGCCAGGCACAGCCTCCCCAGGTGCTGCTGTGCCCCTCAGCCCCACACCTGGAGCTGGAGCAACATCCACCTTGTCGAGCTTTCCCTGGGCCGGTACCACATCCCCTAATCTATCCTCACAGCCCTCCCAGGGAGGGACCGCCTGGCACAGAGAAGCCTGCGCTGGGAGGTTATGTGGCTGCTAGCGTGTGGGTCAGTGTGGCTCCAAGCGCACCTCCATCACTGCAGTCCTGGCGCTGCTGACCCAGGCTCCTCAAGGGCAGGGATGGATGACCCCTGCCCCCTGCCCCAAGGCTGGGGTCTACAGGTCTTGAGTAAATATTTGTTGAGTGAAAAATGAAACTTTAAAGGGAAATGGGGACCCCAGGTCTGAGATCAAGCAGCCTCCTGTGGGCATCGTACACAGCAGACGACAAATGGTTTGGAGTGACATCGTCAAGATTTCCACTGGATGCTGAAGACATTGTAGAATGTTCTCAGTGACCCGGAATGGGTCGCTTCCATTTACAAAATGCTGACCATGCGCCACCCCAGCCCTGGTGCCAGCACTTCTCACACGTGACTTCCTGGAACCCTCCCGACCACTCTCTGAGGTAGGTGTTACCAGGTCCATTTAAAAAATGGGGAAACTAAGGCTCTGAAAGGGAAGTCACTCCCAGGTCACTAGACATTAGGAGGAAGGCAGGCAGCACACCTGGCTTCGTTTGGTGTATTGAACAGCATCGCCACATTGAATCGTGATCAAATGCCAAATTTATCTCCTCCACCCCCCAAATTCTCAGCGCTCAAAACACCCTACAGCCACCTCGGTCTGCACTAGGAAGTCTCTGCAGCTGACACAGACAGAGAAGGGGACAGCCACGTGAAGAGCGGGTGTGCCCATGCCGGGACCCAAATCTCTGAGGCCGGTGCTGGGCCTGATGCTCCTCCTGACGCAAAGCGCACTTGTTCACAGTGAACAAAGGCCTGTGCACCCACAGACAGACAGGACGCAGACCACGGAGCGCACGGCAGCGCCACGGAGCAGTTCTCGCACAAAAGCAAACCACACTGAGCACATGAAGCCTGTGTTCTAGCTGTTAGTCTGAGCAAACTGAGGTGATCTCCGCAGCGGGAATGGGGGAGGGGAAGGCCTTCCTTCCTTCTCAGGGTTTGTGCAGCAGGCAGGAGGTGCCCCAAGGGGGGGTCTTTGGAATCCCCTCAAATGGCCAGAAGAGAGCCTGACTTTTGCCACCGACTTCCCAGTCCTGACACCTTCATCAAGGACCCCTCTGTTCCCTTCTGGGTATTTCTGCTCCCAAGACAAGCAAGTGGGTCTCCCTGCCATCACGTGGCCTTGGCAGGCGGACCGTGGGTGAGACGTCTGGCCCACCTGCCGATGGAGACGCCAAGGCACACACGTCATGCTGCAGGCCTACCTGGCGCACACCACTCCGAGCAGCCTTCCGCTCAGCCTGCTCGCCACCTCTACGCGGCTCTGTCTGCTCAGCCTCCCTTCCCGGGAAAGGGCTGCCCAGGGCCTGGCTGGGCTGGCTCTCCTCGGGGGTGCAGAGGTCTGAGAGTCTCTGTTCAGTGCTCAGGCACCTGACCACGTCTGAAGGTTTCAAGCAGCTCTTCTTAGAGATCGTGGGTCCGCCCAGGCATCTCTCACCTGCCTCCCTCTCTGCTTTCCTCTCGTACTGTCTGCTTTCTTCTCGCCACGGGCCCTGGCTGCTAAAGGCGTTGCTAAGCTCTGAGATGACTCTATCAGGGCTCCCAAGCAGAGGCTGGGAGAAGCTGCCCTGTGGGAAGCCTGGAGGGGGCCTGTGGCTGCCACTGTCTCCGTTGACGTGAAGGGAGGTCTGGGCCCCAGGTCCCGGGGAGTAGGCTCGGTGCGGGGCAGGGAGGGCCAGTGGGGAGACAATCGAATGGGGGGTGGAACGACCTGACCAACTCGAATGGGGGAGGCTGAGAGACAGGGAGGGACTAGGCCTTGTCAAAAAGGCAAGGTGGTCAGTGTAATAGACAGACGCCTCTGGCAGAGGAGGCAGAGGTGGGGTCAGGGCCAGAGGACGTCGGCCTGGGACCCCCACTGTCAGTGAGATCCACTCCGAGGTGACAGCCTGCATCTCAGGGGACAGGGCTCGGTGGGGGTGAGGCAGAGATGAGGGGGCTGGCAGGATGAGCTTGCTGTGACTGGGAAACTTAAAAAGAAAAGGAGAGAGAGGAAAACAAAAGGAAGAAGCACAAGGTAGAGTCAGCTTAAAGAAGAAAGGAGGGAATAACCACAGGGACACACGCAGAGGCTGAAATGGAGACGAGCGGGACACTCTGGTATCCAGAGGAAGCTGTCTGCGTAGGTTTGGAGAGAAGCTGAGATGCGCGTGCGCGCATGTGTGTATGTGATCGTGTGCAGCTGCGGGGGGGGGGGGTGGTGGTGGAAGAAGTGAGTGGAGTGGGGGAGAGATAAAGGGGTCCCATTGAGCACTTGCACATGTGACCCCTGGTTTGCAGAATCACTTCCAAAGGCACACGCTGGAAGCTGCCGCCTGCCCCACCAACCCCCTGGGCATCTGAGGCCCTGACACAGAACTGAGGAAAAAGCGGTGACTTGCCACTGCCCTGCCTTGCCTTGGGCTTTTGTCCTCTCCAGGGGGCTCAGCAAAGAGCCTTCCAGAGAGGAGTATGAGCAGGGTGGTCAGTTTTATAGTCTCGCTTGGCTACAGTCAGGCAGAACATGGAGTTAAGCCCCTGTAACATAAAGTAGAAGGTGCTGCCCCGATCCCCCACCCTGTGCCGTAGGATCACAGGAGGTGGACCTTGCTGGGCAGAGAGCCTGCTAGTACCCGTCTCCTGTGTCAGCCCTGGGCGGTCAGAGGGGAGAAAATGACCAGGGAGGAGAGGAGAGAGGACCATCCACTGTCACCTGGTCCTGGGCCTGCTCTCCTTCCTCCTGACTACCCACAGCGGCAGCAGGCGGCTCTGGCAGAAGTCGCCCACATGCCTCTCCCGAGCCCAAGGTCCTCATTTTTCTTGGCTTTGGGGAAGTGGAGATTTGGAATAATTCATGTTTTAAAACCAGTTTGCTCGTAATAAATGTTCAGGAAAGTGAACATCTTGTGATAAAGCCCCTTCCTTCAGTCCAGTGTACACAGAGGTGCTATAAGTGACTTTTTTAACCTGGTCTTTGCTTGCAAAGGATACTCTGGGTCTTTATCTTCTGCAGCCAACCTTGACCAATGAGGGGACCAAGGGCCATGGCACATAAGAACAGTGGAGGCACCCCGCCTGCTGCACTGGGTACTCCTGGCAGAGTTCTGGACCAGCTGATAAAGGCTCCGATTTCTCTCCCTCTCGTCACCGTATCCTCAGAGCAGTTTCCTTAAGCTCTCCCTTTTCTCCAACCAGGGGTGTGAAAGTGCCATTTGTATGCATGAAGACAGGCCCCAGTGCGTCTACATCCCCCCGGCTGAGGACCGTTCTCAATCACCGGCTGAAGAGCCACCCTCGGGAGGCTATGCCCTCAGCACCGAGGGGCTGTCACACTGACTGTGAAAACCAGTGATGAGACGCGTAGGTACCTGTGGGCTTGCGGTAGCACTGCGGCTTGGGGAGGAGTAAGGCAGGTCAATGTAATCCACCCGGTTTTTCACCAGTGGCCTTTTGATCACGTCTACGTAGGTGATGGGGAAGATGCCTTGCCGGGTCGTCCCCGGGATCCTCCCTTCGTACCAGTTCTCATCCACCTGTCGGAGCAGCGTGATCCTCTCACCCTGTAAGACACAGCAAGGCATGGTCCGTGTGCCACCATGCTCCAGCCCGAGGCCCTGCCTGCACCCCTTGCTGTCCCGCTAATTGAGCACACTCTTTGCTCACATAAACCTTCCTTGCTAGACCTGGAGGGAATTACTCTCACTGGGATGGAGATGCTCCCAGCAGTGGACCTACATGGATGCTGGGAGGTTGAGCTTGGCCCGTAAATATTTCTGTAAAGAAGGTCAGACTCATTCCCCAAGCTAGCAGGCAAGTGAAGTGTTTTCGTGTTTTCACTCACTGAATGCATAATGGACAGATATACAAACTTCTTCTGTAAGGCAACGGTTTCTTGGGAAGGGTTCTCTTTTTTCTTCCTTTTTATAACTTTATTTCTTCCTGCATCATTATAGAAAAATTAAAGCACAAGCAATATAAAGCAGAAATAATCCTTACCCATAATGTTATCACTCAGGTAACTACTGTTAATATTTTGATATATGTACTTCCCAGACTGAATTTTGTATCTGTGAATTGGACTTGCACATATTATTTTTCTTATAAAAACTGAGTATGCACTGTATTTCCCTTTTCCAACTTACTTTTTTTATACTAAACAACATGTAGTGAGCCTCATTCTTTCTCAAGAAAAATAATTCTACATTTCTAACAGTGTTGGCAGCTTAACGGACTACTGTGGGATATCCCATCGCACATGCATGCACCAATTTTGTTGCCATTCACCTGATGCTTGGCACTTGGGTTGCTTCCAGTGTTTCTTCTTTTCTATGAGAGGCTCATCTTTATCTAAGGCATTTACTCACTTTCCTCAGTCCTTTATGAAATTAATAACTTTAGTAAGCCAGATAATTTTGGAAGGTCAAGTGTTGGAATTCCTGGGAAGAACATGTCTCTACCAGCTTGTGTTCAAAATAAGCAAGCTAAACCCTGGCTACTGTGGCTCAGCGGGTTGGACATCGTCTGTGAACCGAAAGGTTGTTGGTTTGATTCCTGATTAGGGCACATGCCCGGAGTTCGGCTCATTCCTCGGTAGGGAGCATGCAGGAGGCAGCCAATGGATCTTTCGCTCTCACATGGGTGTTTCTTCCTCTCTCCCCCCCCTCCCTTCCTCTAAAAATCAATAATAATATAAAATAAGCATGCTGAGCTCTTTGAAGGCAATTATGGATGATAATAATACTGGCATCACCTCTTGCTTATTACTGAGCACCAACTAGATGCTCAATGTTGTTTCATGTGATCCTCTTGCAACAGCTCTAGGGGAGCCACTTATCTTCATTTTACATGAGGAAATGATGGCTGCGAAAAATTATTTGACTCCCCAAAAGCACAACTGAGAACCTGTGACTTTTGGCTTCACAGTTTTTCAAACTTCTGGTCTCAAGACTTGCTTTTCTTGACTAGGCCAGATCCTGTGATGTAAAACCTAGTCACCTACACGGCGCCTATCACATCATTAGGTGCTCAACAAATGCCAACTGAATACAGCTTATGAAAGGTGGGTAAGATGCCAGAAATGCTGTCTGCAGTCAGTGAACTCAATGTAGTTAAACCCTGACACTAGCCTAGGGTTTATTTTAAAAATTTCTCAAAATTATCCAGTTGCCCTTCATGCATTCTTGACTGGCACATCTTTAAGGGGTTGCTGCCCTGCAATGCCACTTGCCACGAGATCAGGGCCACCCAACGCTGTCTGAAGCCCGGGTGAGAGGGCTCACCTTCCTGAAGGACATTTCTACTTGCGTATCCCCATTGAAGTTGAACTTTGCAATAGCTTCTCCGTATTCCAAAATCTGCACTGGTGCCAACTTTTTGGGCTGAGCCTTCTCTGCAGGAGGAAGAAGCTGAGAAAGGAAACGAGGTAAAAGGGAAGGAAGTGAGGACGTGAGAGGAAAGGAGGAAACAAAACACAAGTTCTCGGTTAACGCGTGGCCCTTTGGGCAGAACCGGCTTTTCCCGAGGAAAAGGGGCTGCGGTACCTCGACGTAGGTGCGAGGGAAGATGCCCACCCGGCCGTGGTGCTCGCCTTCGTACCAGTTCTGGTCGATCTGCTTATAAATGTAAACGATGTCTCCCTTTTGCAGAGGAAGCTCCCTGTCAACAGAAGGTTATGCACGTTAGCAGACGTGTCAGTGCATGTAAGATGAAGACAAGTCGTTTTCTAGCAAAAGACTTCAAGTGAGGCCAAAAAGACCAAATGCACAAGTGGGGCTCCGTATTTGGAAGTTACATCACCTTTGGCATTTTTCTGGGCTTTTATAGGGTGGATGCTAATTTCAAACTGACCAGCGCTTGAAAGTGCTTAGGAGCCTATGAGCTTGTGTGGTTTCTCCAAGTACTTTTTGCAAATGTTGTGCTATGCTCACGGTTTACATAACACCTAGCAACGCACTCACTAGTCTTTTTTTTTTTTTTTTTTTTTTTTTTTTTTTTTTTTTTTTTTTTTTTTTTTTTTTTTTTTTTTTTTTTTTTTTTTTTTAATTTATTTTTATTGTTTAGATTATTACAGTTGTTCCTCTTTTTTCCCCCATAGCTCCCCTCCTCCCATTCCCACCCCAACCTCTGACCTTACCCCCCCATTGTCCTCATCCATAGGTGTACAATTATTGTCCAGTCTCTTCACGCATCCCCAACACCCTTAACCCCCAAAAATTGTCAGTCCACT
>PVJC01010832.1:0-42852 GCA_004026665.1 Murina feae | reverse complement strand
ACTTTGTGACACACGAAAACCAGGAGTATGGAAAGTCAGTGTGCATTGCTGAAAAGATGTTTGGAAAACAGGCTAAAGTCAGATAAAAAGATTTCAAAGTCCTGGTTCCCATAGTACTAATTGTATGACCTTGGGCTATTCATTTAGCTTCTTTCATCTAAATTATCTTAATCACAAATTCAAGATAATACAATTTAAAGTGTGGTTTTTTTGGTAAGGATTAAATTTGTTAATGTACATAAGGCTTGCACTATAGGTCAGCATACAATGATTACTCAATAATACTAATGATATTAAATTGAATTTCTTTACTTTAAAAAAGCAGAAACTCAAACTATATTTGTGATCTCTATAACTAGGAGGTCCAAAGAATGGAATAGCTTCAGGCATAGATGGATACAGGGGCTCAAAGGATACAATCTGAATTCTGTTTCTCTCTGGGCTCTGTGTGCTTCGGCTTCCCCTTGTTTTCAGAAAGCCTTCTATGACCCCTTTATACTGCCACCATCAAGCCCAACCCATCAATAGCCTTGCACTTCACATTTCCAGAGGTAACATGGGCAGTCAGTCCAACATAGGGAATACCTGATTAGACAGGCTTACCTTTCAGCTATAGTAGTCAGTGCCTGGAGAGAGAAAGCTCTGATTAGCTGGCCTAAGCCATGTGTTTATTTCACTAGCTTCCGCCCTCAAAGCTAGAGGAGTCATGTGACTAGGAAAAAGAAGGAATGCTGGGTACTCACACATGAAAAACACACAACAAAAATCCACCACAGTTAGCTATTATTATCACCATTTCTTAATGTAATATACACATTTTTATGAAAGCACACAGAGCAATAGTAGGCATTAATTCTCACTACCTCATAATTTTAGTTATTCACTGAATTTATTATTTTTAGTAGTTTATAGAAATAACTTAAGCCATGTGACTGAATTATGGCCTTATATTATGTATGACAGATGGACTAGCAGAACATTAAAAATAATCTGACACTTTTAAAATAAAAATACACTGTTTTTGAACAGAAAATTAGGCAGTAGATTAGTCATTCACTTGGATTCTAAGGATGGATTTATTATCTCAAAGCCTTGAACAAATCACAGAAACTTGTTAAATTGTTTCTTCTGTAAAATGAGATTGGTGAAACTCATACATTTCTATATGTTATGATTATATGTCAGTCTTCTATTTTTATTACTACCTTTCTGTAGGAAGATGGCTTTTGCCCACTCATTTACTCATTCATTCGTTCACCAACCAACACCTTCAGCCTTGCTATGATTGGAAACTATGTTAAGAAACAAGGATGTGGAGACGAATTATAGTAGTACGATCCACGCTGGACTGATCTCCCTTTTCCATATACAGTATCTGGATGTATAAATGTGCTCTCAAAAATGGCCCTTGTTATTAAACTGATAAGATCCAACTGATGAGATTAGAGTGTTTAAGTTTATAGATATAGAAACGTAAAAGAGTATTTTGTTGGATTTGAGTAACTTGGAAAGAAGGACCACAACTTAAGTATTTTCTTCTGTTACATCTGCCGTGTTATCATTCCTACAATCCACAGCTCCTTAGCTACTAGTAATGTTGATTAGTGGAACTGCATGGGCTGCAGCTCGCAGAGTCCAAATGGGGTGCCAGGGTGTTGGCCAGCTGTTCGAAGGTCCATCTCTGTGAGCAGGAGGCAGCTGTACCTGTATATAAACCATTTTTTCTGCAATGCTCCCTTTGGCCGTTCATCGCTCATGTCTTCTCTTCCTAACAATGGCACACTACTCGCATTTAACTTGACTTGTAATCTTGACCAAGCGCTGTTTCCTTCTGAGCCTAGGTTTTCTCATCCGTAAAGTTGGGACTGTAATATCATTCCCACTTCTTGCCTAAGATTGATAACAAATGAAAACCTACTCTGTCTTGCTTTGATTATCTATGACCCTAAGTAACATTTTAGTCATGCAAAGCCTCAATTTTCAGATGTGCGTGGTAGAACAACAATAATTCAGTCTCCTATCTAGTGAAAACAAATACATACAGAGTCTATAAAATCAAATTGGAAATTATTAAATATCATTCCCTATGTATAGTATGCAGGTGTCTCCAAAACATGATGGGATGATCTCTGTCCTTCTAAAGACCAGTCTGGAAAAATAACACGCACATATATTTCATAATTAAACAGCACTTGCACATCAATGTAAGTGAGATAGATGGAGAAAGTAAGTGACAGTGGTGGAGAAAGGGATCTCTATGTGAGTTGGGTAAAGCTGCATGAATTTGAAGAGAGGAAGGGAGGCACAAAAATGAAACCTCTACTTGGTAAGTAACAGTAGGTGAAGTTAGTTCAGTGGGGCCATCAGCAGTTGGCCCTTGTCTATCATTCCTAATTCCTTGACATAGGTATGACCTTGACAGACGGAGTTATTTATCTAGAACTTTCTCATTGCTGAGTTAGCATAGATACCCTACTTTTCATCAATAATCTCTTCTGAGAATTGTTTAATTAATGTTTGTATGTTAGCTAATTAGCATTATCAGTTGTGTGTTTTTTTTCTCAAAAGCTCTATGAAATATAAAGTAATATTTGAGTTAAAACACATCAGCCACACCAGGTAATGAAGGGGGTACAAGTGACCCCCAAAGAACTTGTACTTGGACTTGTGCAGTTCGGTTTTTCCCCCAGCAAGACATACCATGAAGAACCCTGGAGTAGTTGGTGTGAGATTAATAAAGAACACCTCTGTCCTTCTACAGGACAAACAGCTAGTTTTTTACTAGCAGGAGGTATGTTCTCAAAGACTGTTTATGCCTGGGTGTTAAAAAAGAGGCCCTTCGATCGACAAACTCTAATAGAAACAGGAAGGGCTTCGATTACGAGTTCCTGAGAATAGCACTTTGTGTACAGAGATGTGCAATTTCAGTGTCATCATTTATTTCAAAGATACTCATGCAAACAGGCTTAGAGCCGACATCTGCTTTGTTTGTTGCAGGGTGTTCTGATTATAGATGGAAGTGGAGGTTGCGATAGGTCACCTAAAACATGGAATGTTCACATTAACACAAAAAAATCCAGTCACCAATGACTGGTTTCTTATTAATATCATCCCTGAGTGGACTTCCTGCTTTTTAGCTGAAAACTACCTTCAATCTTAATAAACTGATCCTCAATGCTTTTGTTCAGAAAAAGAGGTCGACTATATATACCTCTTGATTTGTTGTGGAGATTAAATAACTCAAAGTACATAAACTGTCTGACACAAAGAAGATTCACAATAAGTTATGTCACTCTCCTTTTCCTTGTAATTAATATGAAATGGATAGCCAATCGACACTCAGTGGCTGCTTATTGTGTGTATGCCTCGCCTGACCATTACAGAAGTCAATTCAAAGGAGAGAATAATGTTTCGCACTAGAACAATGATACATTTGAATCCATTTCCGTAAAATAAATTGCTGGAGTTTATTTAGTTTGTTTTCAGAAGACTAATTTTTTAGTATATAATTATACTGGAGGAAAGATAACATTTCTATAGTTAGGTTTTAGAACCTCAACACCCAACATTCATTTTTTACCTGTTATTTTCAGAACAAAGAGTACAAAGATTTTTTTTAAAAAAGTGTAACTGTTTTCTTTGAGTTCTTAAGAACTCAAAGTATAACATAGAAGATTTTTTAAATATATAAACACATTTGTGTACAAATGGAAGGGCTATAGAAAGTCAGCTATTTCCCAAGAATCCCACCAGGCAAAGAAGCAGGAGAAAGTAACATACTGTCTCAGCATGCTCACTGATTTCCTTTACATTCAGAGAAACTCAGTCCCTTCCTACCTACATTGTTTGCAGTGTACAGTGCAAAAGGAAAATGTGGGAATGCCCCTTGCTCATACACGAAGCTTTTTCTTTCTCCCACAGACTCTTCCTTGACCTGGCACAGTGTTCTGCATTTGCCCTTAGTGTCCCTGTCTTTCAGGCAAGGGATACTCCTGGGACATGTGCAGATAGATCCTCACAGGTTTCTAGGTCCGACAATGCAAACTGGCTCCTGTGCACGACCTATCAGCTGGCACACTCCTCTCCCACCAGCCATGCTCAGTCAGTGAGAGATAGAGCCAGAACCACCCCCCCGCCCGCCCATGGGTTTACTGGTTATTCACCCATGGGGGATGAGCCACCAATAAGTGATTGTAACCTCTTCCCTGGAATACATACTTGAAGGGGAATTGGCAGAGGGTCATCTGCCGAACTGTGTGGCCAGCTGAAAGCAGGAAGGCTGCTGCCATGGTCCAGCCTGAGACCCTAAGGGTGGAAAGTGACAGGTGGCAGAAGCAGGCACTGGAAAACCCATATTGGGAGGTCACAGGTAGGGAGGTTGCCAGGCAGGGGATGCTCTTGAGCCAAGTCCCCAAGCCCTCAGAGCATGCTCCATTGCCCCTTTGGAATTCACTTCCAAAAACCAAATTCAAAGATAACATTAATGATTTCAAGACATTGACTTCAGGACCCTTTGGGGCACACAGCCCTATGTGATTATTCTGGTTGTACACCCATGAGGTCAACCCTGACCAGTGTGCTGCTCAGGCAAAATACCAGAGAAAACAGGAATTTTCAGCAATGAGGTTTCTTCCCAGAATTAAATGGTCTTCAGGAAAGTGTGAAGCAAGGGGGTAGAGTGGAATGAGGTGGAGCTAATCAGCATTTCTGATCTCAAGGTTACAGTCTAACCTCTCCAAGGCAGAAGAGCTCTTACTCAGAAACTGTGATGGGAAGGTGGTGAGGCTGAGCCAGTTCCCAGATGAGTGCAGATTTGGTGACTCTGTTGCCCACAGGTCTCAACATCAGTTGGGTTTGGTCTTAACATATATCATAACAAAAGGAGATACAGCTAAGCTATCTAATCTAATAAAAGAGTAATATGCAAATTGACCCTCACTCCTTTACACCACAAGCAATGCCCACCAATCAATCAGGAACAAGTATGCAAATTAACTCAACTAAAATGGTGGCGTCCAGTCGGCCTCAGCACCGCAACTGAGGTAGCCAGGCCTGTTAGCCAGGCAAGTGATAGGGGAGGCACGGGGGGCTGAGGGGCAGAGCCATCAATTGCAGGGACCTGGGAAGAGGCAGAGCCAGTGATCATGGGAGTTGGGGGTCTTCTGCCCAGGCCTGCATCCTAGGACAGAGACTACAGGCCTGGGTAGGGGTGGAGCTGGGATTGGAGGGGCAGGGGTGGAGCCAGTGATCAGAGTGAACTATAGAGGAAACACCTTTTCTTAATGCTCATTGACTAAGCTCCCTGTATGCCACTGATAATATTCTTAGTAACTTGAGTAATAAGAATCCAAAAAGTCGATCTAGGGTTTTCCCACCACACTCCTGGAGAAAAAAAGATAAAGGTCCACTGCTGGAGGGCTAAGAAATGTCATATTCTGCCCTAGCTGGTTTGACTCAGTGCATAATGCCTCAGCTTGCTGACTGCAGGGTCTGGGTTCAATTCTGACTAAGGACATGTACCTAGGTTGCAGGCTCCTCCCTGGCCGGGGTCCAGGTCAGGGCTCATGCAAGAGGCAACCAATTGAACTGTTCTTCTCACTTTGATCTTTCTCTCTGTTTTTCCCTTCTCTTCCACATTCTCTAAAAATCAATGGAAACATATCTTCAGGTGAGGATAAAAAAAAAAAAAGAAATGTCATAATCCTATGAAAGACACATCTTGAAAACACCTGAAAAAAGTTGTCATTTTTTCATTGTGAAGGGACTGGAGTCTGTGTTGATGAAAACACCTTGGTGGCTGAGGTGACTGGCAGTGGCTGTAGCAGCGTAAGGATGGCGCTGGTGGCTTCCACTGATTAGCTTGGTTGCCTCCCACAAAGGGAGGCCAGACTGCAGCTTAGGCTCACTCCCCAAGGGGAGCAGGGAGTGGGCCTAAGCTGTCAGTAGGACATTCCCTGAGGGCTCCCAATATGTGAGAGGAGGCAGGCTGGGCTGAGGGAACCCCTGCCCCCAGTGCAGGAATTTCGTGCACCAGGCTCCCAGTTGTCATATAATGATGGGGAATGGCTTTTCCCTTTAGCCACAGCTGGGTCCTGACACTTATTTGTGACTGTCTGATAATGGGCAAGTTGTTCTGTATCTCTAAGCTTTGGTTCCCTTATTTGTAAAAGGGAATGGTGCCTCCTTTGCAGAGATTTTGGAAAGTCAAATGGACTGAAATTTGTGAAAAGTATCTTATACATTTAGAAATGAATGTTTACTTGTTAGTAGTTATTTTTCCCTTTATTTTATTTTTCCGGACAACATCTCTCAATGTTGGGATATAATTGAATTGTTAAAGAAATTGACAGGAAATTTCACATAACCAAAACATCAAAGCATGTAACTGTCAAAAAACTTAAAGAGAACTTATAGCAACATACCATACTAAATCAATGCTGTGTCAATACTACCCTCAAACAAAGAACATAGTATGTGAGAAATGTTGCCTTAAGCAGAAAACAATCCCTTACATGCATTGTCAAAACCTGGAAACTCATTATCTGATACAGACTAAGCAAATGTACAGAGGAAAGTTGTTGGCACAGGGGGAAAAGTCCTATCGGAGATAACTTGGTTAGCATCCTTGGTTTGGGTTGACCATCAAAAGTTTAGGGTTGTCCTAACCGGTTTGGCTCAGTGGATAGAGCGTCAGCCTGCAGACTGAAGGATCCCAGGTTCAATTCAGGTCAAGGACATGTACCTTTGTTGTGGGCCCATCCCCAGTTAGAGAGTGTGCAGGAGGCAGCTAATCGATGTTTCTCTCTCATCAATGCTTCTAACTTTCTAACCCTCTCCCCTCCTCTCTGTAAAAACTCAATAAAATATATTTTTTAAAAGTTTAGGGTAGTATAAAAGTGCTAAAGATTGAGTATTTATCTGGGGGCGGGGGGTTGTCCTTGACTTTGAGCAAGTTTCTTCAATCATCTGAATTTCAATGATCCACGTAGGAATACCAAGGATGAGCTTAGAACAATGATGAATGTGTATGTCTAATAAAAGTATCCCTTTTGTTTTCAAAGAAGTGGCAGCTCCTAGGTAACAGAGAAGTAGAATGAATCTGAAGGTTTAATATCTAGCCTGGAAACATAATTGTGTCATTGAAATGAATGCTATTGATATTTCTGTGTTTCCAATTTAATGCTTAGGAGAGAAAAAAACAGCATATATATACCAAAACAGATTGCTTCTAGATTTCAAAATACCCTGTTATAGACTGAGTGTTTGTATCCTCTCAAAATTAGACGTTGGAGCCCTAATTCCCAATATGATGAGGTGGGGCCTTTGGGAGGATTAGGTAAGGTACTGAGAGTGGAGCCTCCGTGTTGGGATTAGTACCCACCCTCATTAGAAAGGAAGAAAGACCAGCACTCTCCTTTCACCATTGAGGACTCAGCTAGAAGGTGGCCCATGTAAGCCAAGAAGTTGTCTTTCTTCAGAACTGTTTTTTTTTTGGCACCTAGATCATGAACTTCCCAGCCTCCAGACTGAAAAGAAATGTCTCTTGTTTAAGCCACACAGTCTATGGTATTTTATTATAACAGCCCAGACCGACTAAGACAATCTCCTAGAACTTGTTGAGAAAAGTATGAATTTATAAATTCATTATAAATAAATTCTGAACTTAATTTAGTTCTCAGATACATTCTGATGATGTGATCATTTATTATTCATGACTCAAGGAGAGTTTTTATATTTTGATGAATTATTTGTTGTTATGTAATTATTTTCTTTATTAAACATGAAACAAATGTAAAGACTGTGAAGTTTATCTATTTTTAAAAATATTCATTTATATTGATTTTAGAAAGGGAGGGGAAGGGAGAGAGAGATAGAAACATCAGTGATGAGAGAGAATCATTGATCAGCTGCCTTCTGCAGGACCCACTAAGCTACAGCCCAGGTATATGCCTTGACCAAGAATCCAACCATGACCCCTGGGTTCATAGGTCTACTGTCAATTACTGAGCCACACAAGCTAGACAAGTTTATATATCTTAAAACTTGCATAAAAATGATCTGTTGACTAAATAATTATTTTATAAGATTGAATAATTTGAATCATTCTCATGGTTTGCCCCTTCATTAATATATGCTATCTACTTATATCTGCACATTAGCTGATTTAGCTTTTGCTGAAACTCTGTTCTAATCTGAATAATCTGTAGAATGAAGGATTATATAAGAGTACATAAGCAGAAATATCTAGTAACAAACATATCAAATATTAATTAAATGTAACCACATAATGAATAGGAACTTCAAGATTGATGCTTTTGCATATATAATCTAAAAGCCAGCTGTTAGTTCAACTAAGAGAATCTGTCTTATATCTAGACAGATATTTAGTCATTGATTATTTTTTTTCATGTGTATGTGTGTGTGTGTGTGTGTGTTTCTACTTAGTTTTTGCTATTTGATACAAGGAAGTTATTTGACAAATAGTACATTTTTCTGATAAGCAGTTCTATCCAAAGGGGTATACCAGGATAGAACTATGACCTCCTGGTCTAGGCTCAACCACTGATCCATGCTGATTGAGTAAACATTTCTAGAAATGTGTATATATAAATACAGAGAGAGGGAGAGAGAGAGGGGGAGGGAGAGGGAGAGGGAGAGGGAGAGGGAGAGGGAGAGAGAGAGAGAGAGAGAGAGAGAGAGAGAGAGAGAGAGAGAGAGAATCTGAAAGAAATTCTAACAAATATCAATTTAAAAGAAATTTCTATATCTCTGCTATGTGTTGATTTATTCACAATAGACTCCAAAAACTTTAAATGGCTTTACCATTGAAATAATTTAAAAAGAAATATAACATCTAAGTGATCACATGAATGATAGAACTAAAACTCAGTTTGCGGTTCTGTGCCTTTATATAATCACTGTGTTTCACTGTTCCTTTGGAATTAATTGTTTAATGTAGGAATATGTAGTACTAGTAGTGATCCTAGGACTCTCTTTTTTCTTTAAATTTGCAGTAAATTCATAATAACAATGAGGCTAACCACCAGGCACAAATTCTTTGAAGATAGTTGAGATTTGAGATGCGAAACTTCTTTGATAAAATTATTAGGCCTAAATACATGTTGGGTATATTATGTCTGTGGTTAATGCTATTTCATAACTATTAGTGAGATACAAAAACAAATTGCATCAGTAGCTATTATGAGTAATATTAAAACACATACAAATAATACCTTCCTCAGAAAAATAATTTTGCTGATCTCATAGAATATTTCACTTATAACAAATAACATTTAAGCCCTAACTGTCTGGTATATTTTTATAGGATAAATGCATGCACTATGGACTAAAATATAGACAAGTACATGGTAACAGATATATTTAAAAAGTTGTCCATAATTTTTCTCCTTCTTCCCTTCCCTGAGAAAACTGATGTAAACACTTTGATGTCGGGAAAGCTCTTCTGAAAGATATTAATCTCAAACATTCAAACAAAGCACAGACTCAGGGTGATTCTTTTCTCAGAAAGGACTGTCTTTTCATTATTCAGACGCTCATCTGAAGGTCAGAGTACCGTGTTGATTCTGCAGGATATATGAAATGCCAATGCAATGGCATGAAATTTGCCCACCGAACAATAAGCATGGGAAACAATGCCTTTCATATTCTTCGCAAATCTGTTAAAAAATCTCACCATGAGACCCTCTAGGAAGTACCTTTGCTGTCCTTTCCATGGAATATCATTGTTTAGTGGAAAGGGCAGCATAAGAACATTTCAGGGGACCAGGGTGCTATTTGGTCCCCATGAATGGAGAAAAGCTTTATTTTGGCAGAACCAATCTTCTCAAATACATAGAAGACTAAGGCTGAGACATGAGAACAGAAATCCCTAAACTCTTACAGGATGAGACTGTAACAGCTAGACAACTTAACTATCTGGTTTGCTTTGGTTTAACAAAAATAGATTTTTTAAAATTAATTTCAGAGAGGAAGGGAGAGAAAGAGATAGAAACATCAATGATGATGAGAGAGAATCCTTAATAGGCTGCCTACTGCATGTTCTCTACTGGGGACTAGGACCACAATCCATGCACGTACCCTTGACCAGAATTGAATCTGGGATCTTTCAGTCCACAGGCGACACGTTATCCACTGAGTCAAACCAACTAGGATTGGCTTGGTGGGTTCTTGATTCTGTTTAGAGAGCTGGGGGTGAAGGTGAATAGAAGAAAGGAGGAAACAGCTTGACCATGGGAGCAAATGGGAGGGGAGGGGCACAGACTGATCTGCTCACTTTATGTGCTTGGAAAAGACAGAAAGCAGGAGTCTTTCTGAGTAAACACAGTGTGAAAGTGATGTAATCCCCAGGTACTCTAATGAATTCATAGAATTTATGGTAAAGCTGGGATGCTCGTAAGAGCTATTATAAATATTTTACTAATTTGTAGCATTTTCTTACATGATCATGTCCAAACAAAAAATATTTTGCCTTCCTGTCTGAAACTACTTCCTGTCTTCTTATTTAAAACTAGAGGCCCAGTGCACAAAAATTTGTGCACTCGGGGGGTCCCTCAGTCCGGCCTCTGCCCTCTCACAGTCTGGGACCCTCAGGGAATGTCCACCTATTAACTTACGTCCACTTCCTGGTAGATTGGGCCTGAACTGGCAGTCAGACATCCCTCTGGCAGCTTGGGTGCCATCAGGGGATGTCCACTTGCCAGCAGGGAGCAGACCTAAGCTGCAGTCAGACATCCTTAGTGCTGGTGAGGAGGTGGGAGAGGCTCCCACCACCACTGCTGTACTGGCAGCCATCAGCTTGACTTGTGGCTGAGCAGAGCTCCCCCTGTGGGAGTGCACTGACCACCAGGGGGCAGCTCCTGCATTAAGCATCTGCCCTCTGGTGGTCAGTATGTGTTATAGTGACCAGTCATTCCCAGTAGTTCTGCTATTTGGGTCAATTTTCATATTAACCTTTTATTATATAGGATAGTATACTTTGATGCCTAGTTCTAGCATAAATGAATACTCATAATTTATATTCCCATGATATAGAAGTTTTAATGTTAATTTTTGGTTGCTTAATATTGAACACTAATTGTATATGCAGCTCTTTTTTTGCAAAGTTTTCCTGAATGGACAACTATTGAAGAATGCTACATTATACACCTCTGACTCTAGTCTTTATCTTCAAGAGGAACTGGGAGACTAAAAACTTACAAAGGAAAGTTTCATCTTTCAATTTAAATGTTGGAAACATTCCTAAAATGTTTGTAGACTCTAAACCATAGTGAATATTTTACTGTAATATGTTTATTTTAAGGTGATTTGATCACCTGCTTTTTAAAAGAAGGTAATGAACATGAACTAAATGTTTGAATACAGTTAAATCCTAATATAAGACATATTCAAAAGGGGATCAGAAATAGACAAATAAAAGTGAATGAAAGAAAAATCAGTACTTAGAGATATAGATCTGCTTTAAAAATTAACATTCTAGGAAACTAAGAGATACAGGTCAAGAAATAATCAGAGAACTAGCAAAACATACAACAAGTGCCCCCACCCAGCCATGCCTGCTGTGGCCCCTAGTCCCCTGTCTGGCGGTAGCCTCCCATGTGCTACTGGTGCTGACACCACTAGCACCCTCTGACAGCATGAAGAGATTGGGGCCAGCACTAGCAGCAGATGCAAGCAGGGCTGGTGCCCAGCTGAAGCTGCTGCTCCAATTGCTCCTCAGCAGCAGGGAAAGGAGGAGAAGCCCTCAGGAGTGATGGGGGCTGGCAGCCACTGCTCATAACTGCTGATGTCACAGAGCAATCGGAACTGCGCCTGGTACTGGCAGTGGGTGCAAGTACTGGGCAGGACCGCGGCATGCAGGACTAAAAATTTTTCAGTAACTACCAGAAGCTCGCCCAGATGACAGCAACTAGCACTCAACCTTAGTCTGGCACCCCACTCACCCGCTCCATCATCCCGCCATGGCTGATGCCTGCCATGTTCTGCACTCTGCCACCTGCTGCCAAAGCCTGCCATGTTCTATGTGTGCCTCCTGGTGGTCAGTGCATGTTGTTCAGTTATTCTGCTGTTTGGTCTATTTGCATCAGCCTTTTATTATATAGGACTAAAGACCCAGTGCACGAAATCTGTGCACGGGTAGGCTCCCTAGCAGCTGCCAGCTGGGGCCTTCCTTCCCTGGCTGCTGCCTGCTGGCTGCTGGCTGAGGCTTTCCTTTGTTCTGCACCACTTCCTGGTGGTCAGCGCATGTCATAGTGAGTGATCAAACTTCCAGTCAAACGCCCAAGGGAACACTTTGCATATTAGGCATATATATATTTAATTGATTTCAGATAAGAAGGGAAAGGGGGAGAGAGAGAGAAACATCCATGATGAGAGAGAATCACTGATCAGCTGCCTCCTGCATTCCCTCACTGGGGATTGAGCCTGCAACTCAGGCATATGCCCTTAACCAGAATCGAATCCATGACCCTTTCTGCAAGCTAATGCTCTATCCACCTATCCAAACCAGCTGGGGCCATTATTGTGTACATTTATAGACTAGCAATTTTCATCTCATGGCATATGTAAAGTAATTACTAAAATTATGTGGCACACCAAAAATATATAATATTTTTGCATATCTGACAAAAATAGGTATAATTTTGATTCATTCACACCAAACAGCTTTTCTAAGGGAAAAGAGGTCAGTGCCCTGACTAGTCAGATATTGCATATTTAAAAAATGTTGCAGCACACCAGTTGAAATTGCTATTATAGACTACACTCATATATTGCAGCTTCACAACCTTAATTTTAAAGGATTTGATTTTTTAATACTTGAGATGAATGGAATCCATTTGTGTTTTAATTTCACCTAACACACCATTTTAAAGTTGGTAATTCATAGATGTGGTGTTCATCCTCATTATTAGTCATATCCAATAACATTAATCATTTCTTGTTGAGTTCAGACTTCAAGGATTCTAAAGAATGAAAGTATGTTTCCTAAAATAGTTCTAGATGTATATATGCTACTATTGGTTTTACAATATTTTAAGTTGTTGAAACTATAACATTAAATATTACATTAACTCAATACAGACCTCAAAATATTGATCAAATTTTCTATAGTAACATATAAAAACCTCAAGTAAGTACAGTATTAAAATTACTATAAGGTAAAGCTAATTTTCTCCAGTTTACAGATACAGGAGATGAAGCTCACACATTCATTCATTCATTTGGCAGATCTTTCATCTCCACTGTGTGCCAAGAGCAGTGCTCAATGCTGGTTGAATGGTAAACAAGGGGACATGTCCCCCTTCTTTCCCCATGGAGTGTACAATATAATACTTAAAAATGGACAAAGAAATGCACACATCGATTTCTGATTTTTATTTGAGAAAGGAGTTATAAAAGTAACAGATTGCTGCGATAGAGAAAAAGGGGTCCTTGGATAGAATTGTGTGTGTGAGTATCTAGAAAGAGTGATTAGGAAAGGAAGACAGAGTTTAAGTGGAAATCTGCAGCATGAGAAGAAGGGCTCTGTTCCAAGCGCTGGGGGCAGGACCATCTAAGCCAGAGGACAGTTATGATAAATGTTTTTATTTGGAAGTGATTTGGGTATTTTTGCAAATTGAATAAGTCACTTTAGCCAGTTTGGCTCAGTAGACAGAGCATCAACCTGCGGTCCCAGGTTTGATTCTGGTCAAGGCCACGTATCTGGGTTGCAGTCTCAGTCCTTGGCCCCGGTCAGGGCACTTGATGTGTGTCTCTCATATCAATGTTTCTCTCTGTCTCTGCCCCTTCTTTTCATTCACTCTAAAAAAATGAATAGAAAGTTTTTTGGTTTACCTCTTTTTGAAACTTACATACTTATATGCATAGCTCATAAGCACGGGCAATAGGGTGGTGAAGACTTAGAGGAATGGGTAGGGGCTTGGAGGAGAGAGACAAAGAGGTGATGGGAGATGTCTATAATACTATCTATATGTATACAAGCCTAATATGCAAATTGTCCTGTCTGGCAGGCGTTTGACCTGAAGTTTGTCTGCTCACTACGATGTGCACTGACCACCAGGGGGTGCGCTCAAAGCATGGGAGGTGTTAGCTCTGCACCCTGTGGTCCCACCCAGCACTCGTACCCACTGCCAGCACTGACCCCACCACTTGCACCCACTGCTGGTGCTGACCTGGCCCCAACTGCCCCAAGACAGTGCCTAGCTGTGGCAGCAGGGGTGGGGCTACTACTCCTGGACATGAAGGAGCAGGGCAGGAGCTGTCAGCCCGGCCAGATCACCCCTCAGAGTTTCTCCACCTCCCCCTGCTTGCACCCGCTGCTGGCAGACAAGGCACTGGGGCCACAGCAAGGGCTCAGAGGATGGGCTAAGACCTGCCCCTGTGCCCACTGCAGCCTCGAAGCCCATGGTTCCTTTCAAAGTGCACAAATTCATGCACAAGGCCCCAAGTCAACAATAAAAATATATATTAAAAATAACAAGAAATCAATGGAAAAATATAATTGAGTATTAACAAAAAATATTTTTAATAAGTCCACAGTGATTAATTCAGTTTGAACAAGAAGAGAGGGATGGGGAAAGATGACATTTAGAATGGGTAAGTTGAAGAAAAATAGAGTAGACATAAGGGAAGGTGGATGATGGTGTCTCAAAGGTAGAAGTAGAGGAACTATAATTGGAAAGCAAGTTTCTCTGCACTCAAACCCATGTGCTTGACTACCTGACTCCTACACCTCTGACTGACTCACAGATGGACACATGTGATTAGTCTATTTCCAACCTTTTTAATCTCATAACACATGCAAAGTAATCACTAAAATTTTACTGCACACCAAAAAATATTTTTTATTGATCTGACAAAAAAAAATAGGTATCATTTTATTTCATTGACACCAGATAACTATTGTTATGTTGGCTGCTGTCATTTTTTTATTTTCCATGTTATTTACTTAAAAAAATAAATCTTTATTGTTGAAAGTATTACATATGTCCCCCTTTTCCCCCTTTGCCCTCTCAAAACCCTCTCCATGCCCAACCCTTCACCATCCTATTGTCAGTGGCTATGGGTGTTGTCATTTTTATTTGACAATCTAAGGGAAAAGAGGTCAGTGCCCCTGACTAAATAGTCAGGTATTGCATGTTTTAAAAATTCTTGTGGCACACCAGTTGAAAATAGCTGGTCTAGCTTAATGATTTTATAGTAGTCAGCCACCATGGAGTTTAACCTGGAGAAACTGAAGTTCAGACAGGTAAAGTTTCAGAGTCATAAACTAGTCCAGGTCTTTGGAAATGTAATGGTGAGAAAACAGATGTGTGGAGGGAGGGGGGAGGTAGAGAGAGAGAGAAAGAAGGAAGGAAGGAAGGAAGGAAGGAAGGAAGGAAGGAAGGAAGGAAGGAAGGAAGAAAGAAAGAAAGAAAGAAAGAAAGAAAGAAAGAAAGAAAGAAAGAAAGGAGAAATAACCAGACGGTGAGAGTGAGGAGAGTGGATCAAATCATACCATCTTTGAGCTAGAACAGACCCTTGACTCTATCCAGTGGTTCTTAACCTTCTGGCCCTTTAAATACAGTTCCTCATGTTGTGACCCAACCATAAAATTATTTTCGTTGCTACTTCATAACTGTAATGTTGCTACTGTTATGAATTGTAATATAAATATCTGATATGCAGGATGGTCTTAGGCGACCCCTGTGAAAAGGTCGTTCGACCCCCAAAGGGGTCATGACCCACAGGTTGAGAACCGCTGAATTTTAGACCAAAACAATCCCATTAATGAATCTGAGAGGTTTAGTGTTTGACCAAGATCTTACAAGTAACTTGAGCGTAACTAGTTGAAAATCCAGTTGCCTTTAATCTTGGGGATACATATAAGTAAGAAACAACAAAATACAGTAAATTTTGAAGATGCTTAATGGGTTTTGTAATACTCCCTACTAAAATGTGATTGTGGGTGAGGTGGGAATCCAGAAATTTAATTATCTCTACTGTGAAACAATTTGCAGGTGATTTGCAAGTGCTTGAAGCACAAAGCAAACACATTTCTCCCAATACAGGTGAATGTTGTCCCATATGGCAGATTTTCATTTTTTCTTTATAATAAAGTAGGATTTTGAATTAAGAGATAAGTTTGTTTTATACTAATGTTAACAAACCATGAGGGCAGAGAAAACCTGTTTCATCCCAACTTTTATTTTGGAAAGAGACTGCTATTATTATAAAAGAGTACTTTTATTTGATCAGGTCAATCTTTTCCCCAATTCTTTCTACCATTTAGTAGGCCATCAATCCCCTTCCAATCCTCCATCTCTTTTGGGAGAGATTTATACCCCTTTCAAAACGATAGGAAAAGCAGGGCCATCTTTAAAAGGAAAGATAATAAATACTTCTAAGGATTGATGGAGAGATTAAAAAGATGTTTAAAGATGACACACAATTAGGTGAAGACACCCATTTAATACCTAAAACACAGCAGATGCTTTCTGCCCTGTGGGCAAGCTCTTTCCCTACAGTCTCAAGTCTACTGAAGCTCACTCCAATTTCTCCTGCACACAGTTTGTTTCTGTAGCAAGTCCAACAATCCAGTAATCTAGAACTACTTATAATTAATAACCAAACTTAAATGACACAGTAGATTAAAGAGAAAGCCAACAGTTACCTCTATTAGGAACTTCAATTTAACAATGGTTCCAAGTTGGTGTTGGATCTGCTTTCGAGAATTGTTTGTGCCAATGCAACCTGCATGCGAAACACCTAGGCCATGTGTCTACAGAAAAGTAATTCATTTGGAAGATTTGTGGTACTTACAATTTCTCTGATTATTTTGGGTATCATTCAGTGTAGTGGAATTATGTGATAACATGGCCCTTTTAAGTGAAGAAAAACCTCTGGCCACCTATTGGCCCACCCTGGATTTTCAGGTTACAGAAAGGAATAAGGACATGTTATTGCCTTATGGTTGCTCTAACTTTTTGTGTTATTGGGGATTTTATTGGGGTGGATAACATGAATTATTAGTTTCATGTGCACTTAAATATATCTCCATCAAAAGCATCAAGGAAAAAAATCAAGATTGATAGTATCTTATTACATATACTAGGGGCTCAGTGCACAAAAATTTGTGCACTCAGGGGGGTCCCTCAGCCCGGCCTGTGCTCTCTCACAGTCTGGGACCCCTAGGGGGATGTCCACTTGCTGGTGTGTCTGGCAGCCTGCTTGAGGGGTTGATGGCTGTTTGCAGGCTGGCCAAGCCCCCAGTGGGAACCTCACCCAATGGGGGTGTGGCCAGCCTGGGTGAGGGGCTGAGGGCTCTTTTTAGGCTGGCCACATCCCCTTCACGGTTCAGGTCCCTACTGGGGTGCCTGGCCAGTCTGGGTGAGGGGCTGAGGGCTGTTTGCAGGCTGGCCACAGCTCCCATTGACCCAAGGTCTCAAGGAGGCTGGCTGGAAGCAGGTTTCTGGGGTTTATTTATCTTCTATAATTAAAACTTTGTTGCCTTGAGTGGAGGCCACAGCCTGCCTAAGCAGGCAATGAAGCCTCCTGTTTTCTTAAGCTCCATGGCTTCTATAATTAAACTTTGTTGACTTGAGTGGAGGCCATAGCTGGCCTAGGCAGGCAGTTTCCTCCATCACTGTCATTCTGTTTGCTCTAGCTCTGTGGCTGCTGGCTGCCATCTTGGAAGGGTTAATTTGCATACTATTGCTCTGATTGGCGGGTGGGTGTGGCTTGGCTTGTGGGCATGGCTTAGGTGTAATAGACTGAGGGTTAATTTGCATATTACTCTTTTATTAGATTAGATATTATAAACAATAATGACAGTTTGAACTATATATCATCCTCATGTTCAAAATGGGTTATTTTATTTCTACTTCTTATCAAAATAATTCTGCAAATATTTATTGACTGCTCATAACCTTCCAATATACTTTAAAAATAAATAAGAATAAATAAGTAATTATGGTCCATAATATAAATATAGCATTTACTCCTCATAACTTTGCAAGGATCAAGGGAAGCTAACTGGACAAGATGGATAAACCTCAAAGAGCTTGGGCTGGGCTTCCTTCTGAACATAATCCTGTATCATTAAAGGATTTTAAGTGAAAGAGTCATATAATCCAATTCATA
The DNA here is from genome assembly GCA_004026665.1 of Murina feae. NCBI lineage: Eukaryota > Metazoa > Chordata > Mammalia > Chiroptera > Vespertilionidae > Murina > Murina feae. The sequence goes on along the minus strand of PVJC01010832.1, from coordinate 24,714 downwards.
AAAAAATTATTTTCAGTACACATCCAGCTTAATTCTGACTTTTAAAAGCTCTCAGAAGGTTTCATAGCAATTGTGTTTTTTTTGTAGTGTGACAGTATTCCTCTATCTTCTTCCTACGATGTTTCATGTTGAATCATCTTAGAAATAAATAGGCAAATAAACTTTCAGAATTAGTTCTGAAGCACTGTTCAGAGGAAGCGTGTGGGTGTATGTAATGAGGTCAAGTTGCCAACAAAGATATCCCTGTTTGGAGCTGTGTGGGCAGGGCACAGACACCAAACAGATGTCCTAGGGCTCTAGTGCACCCAGGGGCTCAGGAGCAGAATTAAGATTCCATCCTTTGTGAAGAACATGAGCAATCTGTAACAAACCTTTGTATCACAAGGTCAGTCAATCAATGCTAGTTAGTCCTATTTGTCATCTGTATTGTAAAATTAACTAGAGAAGAATAAATGAGGCAAGATAGAAACGGTGAAAATATAGTAAGGAACATCTTAGTTAAACTGTGGGTTTTTTTTTAATGTTATGTAGTCCAATAGAGATATCAAATTGTACCACAGTGTTTAATATCTTTTTTTGACCTACAATATTTGTATTTGTTAGACTGTCTACTTTATAGTGGGAACAGTCTGTGACATAGTTAGCTTTCTGGTTAACTATATTTTAAAAAAAGGACACACAATGATGCAATGATGTATTTTAAACCATAAGGCAAAGTATCCATTGGCATTTGATTGTGTTTATCTATCTTAAGCTGATACAGTATTCTCTGTAAAATAAAGTTGAAGAATAAAGCATCTTAGCATCTATTCTTTGCTTTGACTAATTTTAGGAGTACCCAACATAATAAGAGACAAATGCCCTCCTGCATTCTCAGGATTTATTGTCACTGTAACCTAGCAGAAACAAACAAACAAACAAACAAACAAACAAACAAATAAATTCACAACCTTATTTACAGACTAGGGGCCCGGTGCACAAAAATTTGTGCACTGTGGGGGTGAGGGGGTCCTTCAGCCCAGCCTGTGCCCTCTCCCAGTCTGGGACCCCTCTGGGGATGTCCGCCTGCTGGTGTGCCTGGCCAGCCTGGGTGAGGGGCCAATGTCTGTTTGCAAGCTGGCCAAACTCCCCAGTGGAAACCCTCACCCCAAGGGGTGTGGCAAGCCTGGGTGAGGGGTTGAGGGCAGTTTTCAGGCCGGCCACAGCTCCCACTGACCCTATGGGCCACCCACTTGGAAAGCCGATGGTGGGGTGGCACTGGCCACCCCATGGCCTCCCGGGCAGGGACCGCGGGGTCTGGCCGCCGGGTCCCCGCGCCCCGGAGGGCTGGCCACCCATGGCCTCCTGGGTGGGGGCCGCAGGCCCCGGAAGGCTCCCACCGAGAAGCTGAGGGTGGGGTGGCGCTGACCACCCCATGGCCTCCTGGGCAGGGGCCGTGGGGTCCGGCCGCCTGGTCCCCGCCCCCTCCCCAGGCTCTGGCCTGGAAGGCATTCGCAAGCCCAAGGCTCCGGATGCCTTCCCAGGATGGAGGCTCCCAAGATGGCGGAGGCCGAAGCCCCGGAGAAGCAGCACACTGGGGCTGCGGCCTGCATCATCTTGGCTGGGCTAATTTGCATACAGCAGCTCTGATTGGCTGGTGGGCGTGGCTTACCCCCATCCCGGGTATAATATTACACTTTTATTAGTTAAGATGAGGAAACTGAGATCCCAAGAAATTAAGTAATCTCCTCTAGGCTGTAGCCAAATAAATTGGGAAACATCACTCACCCATTGCTCTGTCTGCCTGAAAAGTTGAATGCTTCCAATTATCCAACTCAGCCTGTGCAAATATTTCAGGCATTTTTTTTCCTGGCTTGACCAAATCCTGGATGCTTTCTTTTTCTCTTTCTACTTCTGTGAATGTAGAGCTATTTGCTTCTTCCTATACAAATTCCAGCAGAGCTGCTATGTGTTTTCTGCATCATCTGTAGTTGTTTTCTTTCTTGCTCTACAGCAAGGGCTAGTTCACTAAAGGACAAATAGTAGTAAACACTCAACCTATCATAACTCTGCCTCTGTACAAAGCATGGTATCTTTTGCATGGCATACTAATCATTTCTCGGTCCTTTAATTGATATTCATGTTCTTAATGAAAGTATTAAGGCCCAGACACAGAAAATCTTAAAACAACAAGACAAAACTAATTCCCAATGTGATTTTCCTTCTGTCAAATGAAGCCTTCCTGTCTTTATACATTAACCAGACATGAGAACTTGGAAGCTACTATACACTATTGTGCTGAAATTGAGTATTCTCAGTGAGTCTGAACAGCTTCAGCAGGTAGTATTTATGGTTTTAACCATGACAAAGAAAATTTGGCAAGGAAGGGGGGCCTTTAAAAATCAATTTGGAAGGATACTAGCTGAATATATTATAAAGCAAATAAAGTAAAAAAAAAATACCTAAGAAATATTTATAAATATATGCAATTAAATAGTAGATAAATGCTTTATTAATCACTAGAGGCCTGATGCTCGAAATTCATGCCAGAGTAGGCCTTCCTTCCCATTGCTGCTGGCACTGCCTTCCCTCTAGCAACCTTGCACCTGGGCTACCCTCCAGCACCTGGGACCCAGGCTTCCCTAGCAGCCCCGGCTTCATCAAGAAGGTCATCTGGTCTAATTAGCATATTATGCTTTTATTATTATAGATAATATTTAGAAGAAGCAGGTATTCTGGTCAAATGCGCCTGCAAACAAATGAGTAAGTAACTGTTATTTATGTGAACTGTTATTTATATGAACTGTTATTTATGTTCCTTCTACCTGATACAAGTAATGTTCCACAGACTATACTACCAGGAACGCGGATTTAATGGAAGAGAACACTGGGCTGGAGGTTGTCATAACAATATTTTGGATCTCCTTTGGGACTTACTTGCTGTGTACATTTGAACCACCATTAAGCATCCCTAATAAGGGAGTTGACCTAGAAAAGTGGTTATTGAAGTGTGGCTCCAAATAATAATCGCCATCAACATCATAGGAGAACTTGTTAAAGTGCAAATTATCGGGACCCTCCTAGACCCACTAAATCAGAAAATTTCAGTATGGGTTCCAGCAATTTATATTTGAACAAGACATTGAAGTGTTCTTAACATCAATACTCTCGGTTACATAACCTATTTTCCAAAACATCTTAATTCATGGTCAGCTAGTTTTAGGTAGTCTCGGGTACCTGGGTAACTCACGGGGAATGTGACCAGGACAATGAGCAGTGAGAAAGGACCAGGAACTAGATCTGAAGAATTTGTATATTAGAGAAGGCTATTGCAGCTTTAGACTTAGACTCACACCTGTCAGGATGCTTAAAATTGAGAGACATTTTCTCACAAAAAGAAGTCAATGTTTAAAAAAATTAGAACAGTAAAAAAGAATATAATCTCAAAGTGAGGGGGTCAATCCCACACTGAAGATATTGGGATATTAGGGCTGTGGAAACTTCAAACAATTCATTTATTCCAACTACTGCATTCCATTATAAGAAATCTGAAGCACATATAAAAAAAGAAATTGTCTCAGGAGTCAGCTTGTGAGGAAATAAAAACATGCTATATATTCATGTAGCAGGTGATTTTAAAATACTTGTTGAACTAGGTCCAACAGATTTGCTGAGTGGAGGTAAAACAAATTAGTGTCTTTTTGTGCATGATTCTATGCACTTCATCAAACAATCTGAATATAGCTTTAAACATTCATGTAAAAATCCATTTACTATGTCACTGACTAAGACATTTTTGGAACTTCTAGGATTAACCTTCAACTTAAAATTATCTGGAAATGAGTCATGTTCTTTCTATTCCATCAGATCTTGATTTTTCATTATACCATGAATTAGAAAGTCTGTCTCAGATCTATATACCAGTACAGGGCTGAATTTTTTATAGCTTTAGCTACAGGTGACAACAGTCTGGCCTCCTGTGTGAAAAAAGATACAAAACAAAACAACCACCACAACAACAAAAAAATAGTTTTCCAACAATTTGTATATGTGGCTCCATTTCATTTCTTATAAAACTGTTATTGAAAGAAATGACACAGTTTATCTGTATCATTTTGGCATAGTGGCAAAATATTATTAAAACAAATCATTTTTTATATTTAATCACTGAGGTATGTTTAGATGCTGTGATGATTTAATGATGTTAATTTAAAAATTATTCAACATACATTTTGCACTTATTATATAACTGGTCAAGGTACTACAGCTTAAGAATCTAAAGATTTTTAAAATTGATTTTAAGAAGGGAGAGATAGATGCCTCCTGCATCTAAAGATTTAAGGAAAAGACAATATTTGTATTCAAGAATTCATAGTCCAAGATATCAGGAAAACATAACTTAATTATTGTGATATAGTTAATTTTTTTTAATCTAAGCATATACAAAATTTATCAATCCATTTTAGTGAATAAGTATATAAAAATTTAAGTCAGAATTTTCAAGGTAACCTAAATTATGAATATCTATAACATTCATTGGATATTGAAGCAAACCATATTTAGGATATAGGGTAAATTAATGTTTTAATATTGATGATTTTTAGATAATTACTTCTATTAACATACTACTTCTTTTATTATAGAGCAAACTTATAAATATCACCTAATTTTATGGATAAGGAAATGGGTACTAGGAACCTTTATAGTGATAGTGACTTTTCAGTCATACATCAATTAATTCTAGGAGAGATCCAGGATTCACAGCTAGGTTGATTTCTGAGTGTAAAGTTTTTTTCTTTACAATTAGAATTTATTTTTTTATTTTTAGGGAAAAAAAGAGATAGAAAGAAATAAAGGAATGGTCAGGAAGGGAGAGACAGAAAGAAACAAAAGAGAAAGAGAGAAAATGTAAACATAAAAGACTTTGTAAATAAGGATGAGTGAGCAAGTCATTTAGTCAATTTGATAAAGCAACATATACAGTCTCCCCCAAAGATGTATATACACACTTAGAATAATGATAAAGGCAGTGTGTACTAAAATACATTTCATTTCCAAAATTGAGCTACCAGCTGTTCAAGTGTATACATTCTGGGGGGGACACCCTATATATGCATCAAATAAACATCCTCAAGTTTCTGAGGAATTAGAATTTTTAGCCAATCTAGAAAAGTGACACTTGGAATTATTTTTTAGTCTCTTCTTTTACTTTTTCAGCCTCAAGTCATCTAGATCTTTTAAAATATATTGTATTTTATGTTGATTCCATTTTAATATTACCTGTTTGGAAAAAAAAATCACATCACAGAGAGCAGAAGAGCCATGGAAGCAGTGTGCACCACTATGCACAGAACCAAGTGCTAAAATATGGATAAAGCTGGAATGGTATTAGTATGATTTACTATTGAGAAAAGATAGAATAATTTATCACTCTCACAGACAGGCTCTGAGTAACCATAATGATGAATTTTGTAATACCTCCATAGAGGAGACTTATTTTTTGTCAGTTAAAAATTATTCTTTCCTACTGTCCCTTTCCCTATAGAGAACCCTTAGGAGCATGCACAGAGAACCACAACTGTATCCACATACAGGAGGAATGACAACATTTTATTCTCTCCCAAAAGAATAAATCCAATCATTTTTCGTTACAGGAAGATGACACTTTTTTTGGGAAGATTGGCATATTTGCCACCCTTGCAATTAGCATTGCCATTATTGCTTTGAGATGCCTTTGAGCAGCATAAACCTCTCTGGCTGAAAAATTTCCTAAAGGCTCTTAGTACAAGATAGAATTTCTCCATATTTTGACAGTTCTCCACCTCTTGCAGTAGTACATATTGGCTCTCCTCCATATTTGCCCTGAATTCATCCTCTGTCTATTCTCAAAAAAAGAAGTTATTTGTTCTCATCTATATATATAAAAGCCTAAATGACCTTTCAAACATTCGACCATTCGACCGGTAGCTATGACGCTCACTGACCACCAGGGAGTAATACGTTCAATGCACAGGCATGGAAACATGGAGCAGACTGATGAATCTCAGAGGGAAGGGGGAAGGAGGGTGGGAAGAGATTAACCAAAGATGTTATATGCATACTAGAGGCCTGGTGCATGGATTTGTGTATTTGTGGGGTCTCTTGGCCTGGCCTGCAGGAATCAAGCTGAAACAGGCAGTCTGACATCCCCTGAAGGGTCCTGGATTGTGAGAGGGTGCAGGCCAGGCCCAGGGACCCCACCAGTGCATGACTCTGTGAATGAGGCCTCCAGTAGTTCTATAAATGTTGAATTCTTTTATTCGAATATGCTTTTATCAATTTTAGAGGGAGAGTAAGGGAGAGAGAGAATGTGGGAGAAAAACATAGATCTGCTGCCTCCTGCATGCCCCCTGCTGTATATCAAACCTGCACCTGAAACCCAGGCATGGGCCTTGACTAGGAATAGAACCCACAATCTTCTCATGCATGGGATGATGTCCAACCAGCTAAGCCACACCAGCCAGAGCTAAATGTTTCATTCTTTCTCCAAGTACATTGTCACTTGTCCAAGCACCTGAGCTAAGGAACAAGTCTGTCACCTTGGCTTTCCACATGAGGTAGAAAACATATATCAATGTCATGTACTCCACAGAATTATATGAAACACTCTGGGAAACAAGAAAAACAAAAAACTCTGGCAATTATGAGATTTTTTTCAAACATTACGATGGAAACAGAGAAAATTATAGCTAATACTTAGAAAGTGCTTGTCATGAATCAAGCGCTATTTTAAGTGCTTTATGTGCATGAGGATATATTTAATCCTCACTTCAACTTCATGACAAAAATGCTATTATTCCATTTTACATAGTAGAAATCTGATACACACCGAGGTTAAGTAACTGACCATCACCCAGTTGGTACATAAAACCATGAGAGGAAAAGGCAGTTGAATTCAAACACCATACCTTATCGGTCATCAGGCCTAGGGAAAAGGTCTGCATGTCAGAAGGATGCACTCACTTAACTGCACTTACTGTAGCATGAGCTTTAGTCCCATAACTAGGGAAAGTTTCTGAGGATAGACCAAAGAAGAAAGAAATATCGCGATTCTGGTCCTAGAGCCTTACCAATTACTATTGGAAATTGATCATAGACCCCAATCTCATGGGATTGGTTTGAAGATAAAAATAGACAACATCACAAAATGTTAAGCACAGCAAATGCCGCATAAAATTCAAAACAACCAAAAACACCGGCCCTTCCTAAGGTGATTTCTGTCAGCACTGCCACATTGGTCTGGGGTTCACATGGCAACCATGGGGATAGAGAAAGGAAAGACACAGTGAACTGGGAAGAAATGGGAAGTGAGGCATTGCGCTCTAATCATATGGGTGGTTGTTTTAAATATACCTAAGCAGTACCTTGAACATCAAGTTTATGTGAGAGCCGAAGGAGACACTTGCAGACGCTCTACAATAACCTCTCTATGAGACTGTATTTGATGTCTTATTAGCTCACTCCTTCACATCACGTGTCTCAAAATGCCATGTAAACATCCTCTTCTGACCACCCGTAACGCATCTGCATTCTGTCCCTGGTAGCATCTCCCTCAACTCCTGGAGAGAGAGAATTCCGATCCTGAGCTCTCAAATCTCAATCTTAAATTCATTCTCTAAGGGTCTGCTTTTTGTTTTTTTCTTAACTCTCGCCTCTTTTATTCAATGTTTTTCTCTACAAAAGTTTAGCCAAGCAAGGGCTTTAAATCATGCACAACCTAGAGACAAGAAAATGAAAGGAAGCAAAAGGCATTTCCCTCCCACGCTCACCCTTGGCTCCCACGCAATGAGCCTTACGTTGGACTCATATGAACTCTGTGTGCCTTTTCTCATCTCGTTCCTTAAATTGAGGCTTTGAATTGGGGTTCTCTTAGAAGAGTAGGGGAAAGAAATGTCTGAGGCCACAGAGTCAGAACATTGGTGGCATTTCAACTTTCTTGAAGAGTATATTTGATGTAAAGCATATACACCATGCCCTTCCCACAGCTTAGGCAAAACATTGAAGCTGACCCTTTACTATGGTGCTTTGACTTGGCCTTGAAAAAAAAAACACAAAAACCCACAAACTTGTACTAAGAAAAATATTTAGATAAAAAGGTTTGTTTTTACGCAAGTCATGTAGTATTTAATCTCTAAGTTTATGTAATAGTTACTCAAACTCCTTTGATTCTTTCCTATAGCACTCAGGTCTTCCCTTCTGCCTGTAAACTGAAAATACAACCAAAATCAAATAAAATAGTCATCAACCTGCAAAGATCTCCTCACTTGTCCCCAGGGATCAGCCACAGGAAAAAATGCAGGAATATTACATTTTTAAGAAACAACCCAATATACCAATATTGATTATTCAATTTACATGTACATTATGTTTATTTTTAAAAAATCTAGCATTCATAACTAGTGTTCCTAGGTTGTTGTGGTTTTTTTTAAATTAATCTAAATATCAGCTAACTCTCACTCAGATTATTTCATTAAAAACAAGCAAACAAAAAAAAGCACAAAATGTAATTAACTGGAATTTTTATTTCTTTGTGGATGATTATGGTTTCACCTTTCATAGTTGTTGTTTTTTTCTGAAGAATTCTAATTATGTCTCAAAGGTCTTTTTAAGTGTAGTCAGTGCAAAATTTCAGAAGCAAGTAAGAGTCAAGTTTTGAACTAACCCCTCTAACTCTGCATAGAGTAGCTTTATATTCATTTATCATAGTATTCCTATTAAGATTTTCTAAAGCTGTTTGTGCTATGGTCTTGACCCAAAGGTCAGATCCAATGCTCAAAGGATTTATGTTGGGTGGCATAAGTTCAATTATTAGTACTATGCTATGCAGTTCTGGTGTAAAAATATTAAACAGATTAAACTACCTATATGTGTTTTTTTGTTTTGTTTGTTTGTTTGTTTGTTTTGTGTGTGTGTTTTTTCAAGATGAAAATCTAAACTTCGTTTCGATCCGTAAAAATGCTAAAAATAATACAAGAATATTTTTAGGCATGTATACAATAAAAACAAAAACATAGAAGAAATGGGTTAACTGCCTTGGGCCAATGATATATTTTAACAGCAACAGAAACTTAAAATTGCCAAAAAAAGTTTTGGTTTCGAGGGAAAAAAGGTAAGTATTTTGTACATGGCAACATACATGGAGGTCAGCCAGGATTTAAACCAATAAGCAGTAGGGACAGTTGCAGAACACATACCAGAGCAAATGTGTTTGTCACGTGTGACAGTAAAACTGTTCTTGGTAATTATATAAAAATCCCAGTAAGTAAGAGAGTCTCCTGAAGACTGATGATGAGGAAAAGTAAATTTCTAAGTTTACCACCCACTTAAACAAATTTCACAATGCATCATGATAGATGGAGTCTATAAATATTTTTAAGAAGAAATGATTATTAGAAGCTCATATGGATTTATAAGAAATTGTGCCAACCATTATTTTTAGTTGGATTACTTTATTAAGGAGATATTTTAAGAGTAATTTCAGTAAAGTTTTGACAGTCTGGATTGAGATAGATCCTTACTAACAGAGTGAAAGCAAGCAGGTAGAAGTAGAAAAAAAGATGCACAGTTAGGTGGATTTGTAGTTCAAACCCTGATGACAATTTATGGGAATTATTGCCTCAGTGCCAAACTAGAGGAAGGCTTACTGCAGGTTGTTGAACTCAATCTGCCCAAAGTCATAGATGCAAATGCAGAAGACACAGAAGCCTCGGAAGTTAAATTCATTGATGACTCGGGGCGGAGAGGCTAAAGTAACTGGGTCAGATCACAGCTGCAAGGTTTTAAAATGTCTCAGCAGATCGGATCTAATATGATGAAACTCGATTCTATAAAAAATCGAGTGCTTATTATGGGCAAGTCACAGTGGAACCCACAAATATCTATCTCAGTGTTTGCCAATCTTCTGTGATTGTGGTCATACAAATTATTAGCTAAACATACTAATTCTTATTTACCATCCCAGAAACCCTAAATGAGAATAATCTCCATGGAGACTGATAAAAATTTTTAAAACATGGTGGGTAACTTATTGTGAAAGTTTTGATAACACTGGTCTACATGAATTAGCCCTCAACCTCAAGAAGTTTGCAGAGGGGACATTATACACAAAATGTCTGTAAAAGTTGTATATACAGTGAATGGCTACATGCATGAGAGATTTATTCTTATTAACCTCTAAATGTTAACAAAGGCAAAATTGCAATTGTCACTTAAATTTTTGTCTTTTTTTTATTCCTCACATCTCGTTTGTAAAAGACAAACGAGAGTGGTTAATGTGCCCTTTAGGAGGGAGATTGTGTCTTTTTAATGCTCTTCTCAGTATTTCTTTTTTGCCTAAAGCTGTGGTTAAATGATGTACTCCATTAGCTGGAAAATACAAAAGCAAGGCAAGATCTAAGACACACTGTTCACACGGAAGTACAGACATGAAGTCTGTGGTGAGTGTAAGAAACCCTGGATAAGGCAGCCACGGTGCTGAGTGAAATTAGAAAGAATGACACATGAGATTCCCATTCCCATGTGCAAGATGACACTCCTCTGGAGTTTTTAAATGGAGACACACACACACACACACACACACACACACACACACACATTGGTGTATATGTGAACTTGAATGGCATATCTGGGTTCTCCTTAGCTGATTAACTTCAATTCTCAAGTCCTGTGTTAAAGACGTTGCACTTCCTCATATATCCTACAACAGATCCCTTGAATCATAACAAAACATTTAGTTTACTGCTCATCAGCACGCTTGCGCCTGCTAAGAAAATTGTTCATATAAATCTCTCGAGTCAAGACGGTAATTGGTCTTACCACGCAAGAGTTGTATAGTCAACCACTTTAATGTCAAATCCCTAGAATGTGAAGCAGCATTGCATACTATTTACTTTTTTGTATTGGGAATATTGTTTTTTCATTGTTGCTACATTTAAAAAGAATAGGAAGGGATTGAAAAAATGATAATGGGAAGTCAAAATTAATTATTAGGAACAAATAATAAATTGGAAAGCTTTTATCTAAATTAAAGAAAACCATTAGGACATGTTACAGTCACTGTTGCTGGGTATTTAAAATGTTCATAAAAAAATGCTCAGACATAACCTGGCCAGTGTTGCTCAGTGGGTTGGGCATCATCCTGTGTATCAAGGTGTTGCTGGTTTGATTCCTGGTGAGGGCACATGCTCGATCTCTGGCAGGGGCCCTGCAGGAGGCAGTCAATTCATGTTCCACTCTCACATTGATGCTTCTCTTTCTCCCTCTCCCCTTCTCTCCCTCTAAATATCAATCAAAATATACTTTTAAAAATGGTTAGACAATCGATGTTGGCACATTATGTAAAATAATTGAGACATTCTGAATGACATGTTTTATTTAGAATGATTAAGCACTATCCTATTACTTGAGTATTAATAAGACAATTTATAATCACAGTAAGAATGCTTTATTTTGAATTACTAAATTGAGAGAAGGGTGGGATGATTTTCTAACTTATTTATTCTAATAAAATAATAATGATGTTAACAATAAATATTTTTATTGACTTTTACAGAGAATAATGGAGAGAGATAGAGAGTTAGAAACGTCAATGAGAGAGAAACATCGATCAGCTGCCTCCTGCACTCCCTGTTGGGGATGTGCCCGCAACCAAGGTACCAAGGTACGTGCCCTTGACCGGAATCGAACCTGGACCCTTCAGTTCACAGGCTGATGCTCTATCCGCTGAGCCAAACTGGTTAGGGCAACAATAAATATTATTAAAAAATACACAAATGTATTCATAATAAACATTAGCTGGGAAAACCACCCTAAAAGACAGGAGTTTCTATCACCACACCTGCTCATTCAGAGCTTCAGTTGACACATAGTAGTCACATAATGTTTTCTTCAAACTAGGAATACGCTGAAGACTATGTCTTTCTGCAAAGAGTGAACATCGCCTGCCCCTGAAGGCATATAATTGCAGATAGCAGCACTGAGATGTCCTCAGACTCTGAAGCAAATGCGGAAGGTCCAAAAACATCCTGCTCCTTAAACAGGTTGATTCTTTTTGACCTGGTGTGATTTATGCAAAGAATCTGTAGAATGCTCCAGTTCATCAAAAATCGAATTTACATACATTCAAAGGATATTGTAAAAAAATGATTAACGGATGCATCACAATTCAGAGAGTGAATGTTGACTGGGGATTTTCAATTTGTAAATGAAAAACTAGAAAGTCAAATAAGTATATTGGATTGTAGAAAATAAGAATAAGGAAATAAGAAGAGAGAGAGAGAGAGGAAATAAGTAAAAGAGAGAAGATGAGTTTATCCTCTGCAATGCTTTATATTCTAAAGTTATGTGAAATAGAGGGCTCATTTTTTCTTTTTTTTTAAATCAGGGAATAATTGTGTTGCTTAATAGACATCAACTTGAAATATATTAAAAATTACTACAGACTTGTATGCATTTATTAACTGATCTCATTGAGTTCTAACTTAGAGACCTATAAGGGGAGGAACCTTTGCTTGTTAAAATTGAAATAAAATTTCAATCAAGATTGTATTTCCCATTACTGACACACATGAGCAAAGTCTCACAGAAAAAAATCAGATGAATAATACACTTTCTAATAATTTTCAGTAACACCTAACATTCAGAGGAGGTTTTTCAAAAGGTTTGAATATTCAAGATTATGACCTGTTATATTAAAACTATTTAATATGGTTTTTATATTTTCTCACACTGACATGGGAGCTGGCCTTGATGAATAGAACATTTTTATTATACCTTATTTTGCTTCAAGGACAATAAATGGAATAAGACGTATGAACTTATTTTCATCATTTAGGTCTCAAATAAGTGGAGCATTACATGACTTCTGAGATTAAATAGGAACAATTAATTTCTGTTTGTACTCACTTCAAGCCATCTATAAGTTACCTGGAAGAAAAACTTTCAAAACAATGTATTTCTGCTATGTTTTTAAAGAATTCATAGACAGAGCTATTAATTTACCCTGGTTGTGTAACCAAATAAATGAGTGCAGTTGAAAAACAGCATAGATAAGGTGAGCGTTGCCTGGAAGGAGACTGAGCTCAAGAACAACAAAGCAAATCTATGCACTTGGTCTTAAATAATGAAGCAAAAATTAACCACATTACCTGCCATTTGACTTGTCAAATGGGTTTTTCTTTCCGACCAAAGTAAAATGCAATTCAGACAAATCTTGGTTTAATTGGATCTCTCCCACGTATTTCTAATTCTTCTAAAGTGGAAATAACTCCCTGGAATAACTGTGTCCTTTACTGTAAAACTAGAGACGCGATGCATGAAGTGCATGCAAGGGACTCGGCCCTCACAGCCCCAGCTTCATCCGGCCATCTCGTCTAATTAGCATATTATGCTTTCATTATTATAGATACCTCCACACTTGCTATATATTTTTAGAGAACTCCATGTCCCAAAGGCATGACCTCAGCTGCAACCCTTCCACACAGTTGTTTCCAGCCAAGAGATGTGCCTCCTATCCTAATGCCAGTGCTGACCTGAAGTGCAGAGAGAGGTGCAGAGAAGGAGTATGCCAGTAAGGCCTGGGCTGTTGTGGCTCCTGTCACTGATTAGCTGGAGTCTTAAAAAGACATAGAAAATGATAACCTAGTGACTCTATTTTGATACAGGACAAAGATATACATTAATATAGTATATTTTTATTTTGTTAATATACTTACATTTATAGATGTGTAAATATTTCTTCAATCAAAACATGTAGACATATCAATTTATTTTTGTATATAAAGTATTCAATAAGCAGGGTAAATATCCTGAGGAAACACATTTTATTTCTCTCTTTATGATGTGTTTTCTTTATGAAACCATCTTGATACTTTAATATGCACAGCATATGTACAAATATATTACTAAATACATGAAAAATAAAGTTATTTTAGAAATATATGAACATAAGAAACAATAATTTGAGGTGAAAGAGATTCCATATCAAGTTAGAAAAAATAGGATATAGTGAAGAAATTTGTACTTATAGCTAAACAACTGATTTGAAAAGCAGAAAATAAGAGTACAGAAACTTTCACAAAAGCAACACTTCTGTGATGTAACAAAATTAGCAATGCCCTGTCTGTCCTATGGACTTTGAAGGCTCACTCAGCCCAAAACATCAAATTACTCTTCATCACCACAAGGTGGCTCACTCTCTATATCTATGCCTGAGCAGAGAGACCACTGTGGCGTGGCCCCAGAGGTTGGAGGCAAGGCAATCCTCATTAGAGAGTATGGGATAGAGGAAAATTATCCCTTCAAAGCAAACCGAAAGTCTTGAACAATGAAACACCTGAGCTGCTCCCCATTCAGTTCTCATCAGAATTGTGTTTACAAGGACAGGATAATTAGAAAAGTTGGCCTTCGACTAGAGACATTTAGAATGCCAGATGGAAACCTGTCTAATAACCATTCTGCATCCAGTCTCATATACTTGTATTCATCATATGAGAAAAAAACCCAGGTGCGGGAAAAGGAGTGAGAGGGAGAAAAGAAAGCACCACCTAAAATTAAAACAGCAACAATAACAAATTGCATTTTCTACTTTTGATTGAATATGGGAGTACAGTAGCATAAAGTTAAAGGTTAGGGAAATAAAAATAAGCCAGCAAAGATGGTAAATTTGACATGGAGAGGACTTTAATTTTCCTAGGGTTGCAAGATGGCTCTTGGCCATCAGCTCCTCCACCAAACTGCATTTTTGTAGAGAGAATATAATAGGGCAGTAGCCCTAGGAGCTGGTAATGCCATCCAATGTATTGCTATAAAAAGCTTTACCATCTGGATCCTAATTCTCCTCAATATTGAAACTGTAGAGAACTTTCTTCTAATGTACAGCTATCACTCAGTGCAGCCCTGAAGGGTGCACATAATATGCCATTGTTAGAGCTAGTGTATAATCCAACACAATCCAGGGAAAATCAGCTCGTGAGTATAACTACAGTACATGGCTTTCTCAGGATTCAGCCCCTGTTTGCATTTTGTGAATGCTTATACATTTTGCCTGTACTTTATTTTTTCTCCTTTTTCTTGTGCCTTGGTCAGAACAGGTCTGTACAGTCATCATGTATGTGTAGAAAAGTCTGTGGACTGAACCATCAACCCTACCCTGTGGATGGCTAAGAAATGAAATGTGTGTGATCGAACAGTACTGAACATGAACTCATGAACCTGCTTCTTTGATTCAATGCATAGTATTAATATTCAATCCATAGTATTAATATCCCTTGTCTTTATTAAAAAAATATCCGAAGTATCAATTTCAAACTTACCCAGGTCAGGCTCTCAGAGGGAGAGAAGGGGGTGGGGGAAGCTGTTTCAAAATTAAGAAGGTTGGTGACTAGAAGCCAGCATAGTGACAGAGGGGTATTCACCTCCGGCGCCAAATAAAATGAAATTGATTCCCTCTCAGCAAAGACAGCGCTGAATGGCCCTCCTGTGACTCTTTACCTGCCTTACAAATCTACTTTCAGGATGAGTGGGGAAGACCAAGAATGAGAAAGATCGCTCCACAACTGAATTAAAGGACTTCCATCTCCACAGAAGGCCTGGTGAATATTTCACCTTTGTATCCCATGTTGCTGGCAAAATGGTCATCATTGGCAAAACAGACACAAAAAAGTTGTCTTTCTCTTTCCCAGATTTCATCCCAGGCACACAGCACCCACCCAACATGAAAAACAAACAAACAAAAAGTTATGTGCCCTCTTCTCCTTGGTGCTGTGATATCCTGTTTTACTAGGAGGAATAGCTGTACCTTCGGCTGAGCCAGGCACTGCCATGACTCCATGGCGGAAGTATGATGAACAGCTTTTATTGCAAGTTAGACTAGGAATCAGTGTGAAGGAGCAAAAAGCAAAGCTGCGCTTTCTTGGTATACCTATCACTGCACAGCAGGCTATAGAGTCGGTTTTACCAAATTACTTCAACGGTAATCGTTGTAGAAACCATAGAGATTATGGGAGCTGAGAGCAAACACAGAAACTCTATGTTAGATGTTCGCCGTGGACTGCAAGCCTCTGTGGAGCGCTGCGAAAGGACTGGTCGCATTAAACATGAACGCAGCGCAAGGAAGCTCACTTCTTTTTTTCCTCTAAGCTCCAAAGAGGCAGCAGCCAGCATCACCTGCAAGGTCTTTTTGCTCATTGCATCCTGCCGTGGAGTTATCGCAGGAGGAAGTACCAGGCTGGCTGAGCTAGAAAATTCCTGACTCCAGCTGATGCCCGGACCTTCAATCCTTTCAAGCATAACTCTAAACCTGCCGGAAGTCGTGAGCCCTGCCTGCTCCCACCTCAAATCTGAGGTCATCGCATAAAGACAGACGTGCTTTAGAGGCACTTCCTAGAAGGGCAAGGGGGAGAGACACTAAGTTTTAGAAGTGCAGCACACACGCAAACTGCTGCCCCTGAAGACAGTCCCAAAACCCAGCATCACCTGACTAATCCGCTGCTTACAGCAAAGGTCTGTACAGCCTCCCTTTGAAACTCAATGATAACTCCTGAGCACAGAGTCTGCTTGTATTGAGGAAGCAGTCTTCTAAACAACATTTCCCTTATGATCCTTTCAACTAATTGGCTAACTTTTGGCTGTTAATCTCTCATAAAACTTCTTGTGAGGTGGTGTGCATAAAATAATTAGAATAAATATTAAAGAACAGGGAGATTAAAGATTAAAAGGTTGCTGAGATTTTTCTCTGTTAGTTTTCCTTTCCCTAGAATGTTGGCTGAAAACACATGCAGAGTCCAGACAGGTTAGGGGCCCTAACATATGCCGGTGAGCACCCCTAAAGCAAGGAGACGCAAACCAACAAGCCCTAGTTCTGTTTGGAGTTCAAAGACAAACCTGTTAGCTAAGAACCCCACTGAGTGGAATCTTAGAACCTGGCTCATTTCAGCAGAATATATACTGTTAATACTTTAATGATCAGTTTCCCCACCTGACCACAACAGACAGACTTCTCTGGATCAAAAACTTTCCCTCTCCAAAGCCACAGGATCCAGACACGTGTAAGAGCTCAAAAAGATGAAAAGACATTTACTTCCCGACTTTCCCCGACAAACACAACAATTTACATGAATATTTAACTTCTGTGACTCAGCAACTTCACTGCTGTCTATATCGCTAAATATTAAATGCTGAGAAAGAGTTTGAATCGCGTGGCTCTTATTTTAGAAGACGAAGGTATGTTTTTTCACAGTCTAAGGGAATAGGTACAGGTCTTTAAATTACACATGCAGAGTTTGCCCAACAATTGTCAACTAACTTACCAGGTTAGAAACACACTGATACTAAATGGGGAGCTGGCGATGACTCGGTAACTGAGGCTGTTTCCTATGCAGAGTATAAGGAAGGGTGGGGAGAGAGAAGAGTTATCTTCGGCATCAAAACTTTAATCAGGAAAATAATGGCTCAACTGTCAAACCCTTATCGTTCTGCTTCCTGGAGGGAGAAGGAGTGTGTCAGTGAAAGGAACCGCTCAGGCTGAGAAGGCTTCCGCATACCTAAAAAGAGAAATTGCAAGCACCTACCTGACAGTGGACTAGGAGGCAGCTGGCACTTAGCAAAGAGGGTGAGTAGGAAGCAGTCTTACCTTCTGCACGGAGCAACCTCCCCACCGGGGGACCGGCTTTTGGAGAGGGTGCCCTCTTGCAGGGCTGAGAAGCAGCGGGGAAGAGGTGGCAGACAGCCACGCGCTGTGGCAGCAGCGTGTTGCCGGGTCCCCTGGAAACGGGGCTCCAGCGCCGCTCCTCCAATAGGTCAGGCGGTGGCCGCTGGTTCCTCAGCCAGAGAAGCTGGGACTGCAGATGCTAATGCCGCCTCACTTGAGGGTAAAGCTGGTGTGTGCGTGTGTGTGAGTGTGTGTGCGCGCACTAAGTGCCAGCTCCAGGCGGCGAGGATGCGTTCTGCATACTCAAAACACTCAGGCAGGGAGGAGGTGCCTCCACAAGGACCTCAGTCTCCCAGCTGAGGAATCAGCCCACTGACCTTGCTGCTGGGGATTCTGGCTGCGTGGCTCACTCATCAATAAATTTAACAATCAATCGAATAAAGGAGAGGAGATTCTTCTTGGATAGAGACAAGTGCTTCCCTCAGAAGCACTGAATTTTTTTTTTAAAAAAAAGAGATTTCTACTCAACATTTTGTATCTAGAATTGATTTTTCCCCTTTCAGCCCCTATGTCTTGAGCACACAATCTAATTGATGAGTCCCTAAGTCAGAACTTTTCGGGTGTTTCCCTGGGCAGGATAGGATCTCACCCAGAAGCCAGTTCAAATCAGAGGTCTGACCACAGAGATCTGTCAGATGCAGACTTGGATATATAACAATCAGTAATGACGGTTTTAACGAATAAACTACTTTTACATCAGGGACTCCATGTCGTAGTGGATGTATCTGGGATTAGAGGCAGACTCTGAGTTCTGAGGTCAAATCCACCTATGTTTTCTTTAAACATTAGCCTAATGCCAAGTGAGAGGAAAGCTTTGGGTTATGAGTGAGTTGTTTAAAGTGCACCCAAAAATGCTTTGTAAATTATGAAGGGCTAATCATAAAACATATATATATATATATATTTAAATTGCCACAGATAATGTGCAAAGTTCTATCAGACACAAATGAGCTTTTTCAGGCTGGTTAGCCTAAATGCTATGAGAAAATTCCATTGCTGAGCTCTGAGGTATTCACAGTGATTCTGAACCCAGAAGCAATCCTCCTATCCTCCTGAAAAGCCAGAAGAGAACTTGCTAATAAAATATTGTATTTTCCATTCTCATGGGGGGGGGGGGAGGAATCCACATATATCGAAGGCTAATTTAAGTTAAACCTACATTTTTAAGACACTACTAACTACCCCACCCTCCTCCCCCATCTACCCCAGGGTTGTTTAAGGGTCAACTGCATTGGTAATCAGAGCTTGTCTCTATAAGAAGGCTGGGAAACCAAGGTGGAAATTTACCTTTTCTCAAATTTACCTTTTCTCAAATTTACCTTTTCTCTTATTATTACTACCACTAGTAATAATAAGTCAAACTCGAATTAAGAAATGCAGGAGAGCCCTAACCAGTTTGGCTCAGTGGACAGAGTGTCGGCCTGCAGACTGAATGGTCCCCGGTTCGATTCCGGTCAAGAGCATGTACCTTGGTTGTGGGCACATCCCCAGTAGCGAGTGTGCAGGAGGCAGCTGATCGATGTTTCTCTCTCATTGATGTTTCTCTCTATCCCTCCCCTTTCCCTTCCTCTCTGTAAAAAATCAATAAAATATATTTAAAAAATAAATGCAGGAGAGAGAGAGAGAAAGAGAGAGGGGAGGGAATCTGAGTCTCATTGGAGGGCTGTATGGATATATCTATATATCTTTAGGGCTATGTGCATAGAGATTTATATGTAGATCTATGTATCTGTTTATTTTCTATGTCATCTCCCTTTACTAGTTATTTCAGTATACATTTTATAAGAGTAGTGATATTTTTATATATAATCAAGTGCTTTATCAATTTCAGTAAGTGTCACACTAATACAAGCTGAATCTAATTTACTGCCCATTTTCCAGTTTGTTACTTGAACCAAGTTTGTTACTTGTCCTTTAGAGCATATTTTCTTCTCGGACAGAATCCAGTCTATGGCTCTTATTGTATTCAGTCCTCATGTCTTTTTGGTCTTCTTTAATTTGTAAATTCCATAGCTGTTCTTTTGCTTTTATGACATATTGAAGGTTTTATTTCCCTTATTTCTAATTAGAATATTTTCAATGTGACTTATATTTTCAAATGATTAGATTGAGGCTATGTATATCAGTTGGTACATTGCATAATTGATGGGCTTTTTTCAGAGTACCACAGAATCTCATATTAAGTCACAGAATGTCCTCTGCCTCTCCTTTATTCTATAACTTTATTTTAAATACATTTTTATTGATTTCAGAGAGGAAGAGAGAGGGAGAGATAGAAACATGAATGATAAAAGAAATCATTGATTGTTGCCTCCTGTATGCCCACTAACCCACAACTCGGGCATAGGCCCAGACCTGGAAACGAACCATCACCTCCTGCTTCATAGGTCGACTCTCCACCACTGAGCAATGCTGGCGGGGCTGATTCTATGACTTTTAATCACCCAATCATGTTGTATTTTTTCTATCTCTACACTTTCTAATTCCTTCCCACCCCCTTGTAACTAGTAAATCAATCTATAGAAAGGCTATGCACATATATTGCATCCATTGAAATGCCCCTGTATAACCTCCATTAATAAAATTATGATTACAAAATAATAGTTTTCTGACTCCAATAATTTTTACATCATGTCTACCAGGTATTCTATTAGCACGCATCCTTCTTTTTTGTTATTTCTCTCTTTTTATCTCTCTCCTTGATCAGAAAGGATTTTTTTCCAATAATCTATAATTCAGTGATATTCTTATTTATTTTAATGTTCTCAGATCTATCATACTCCTGTACTTGGTTCCTATGTCTCCATAGCATGCCATATCTTTCTTTCTCTTTAGCAATTTTTAATTTTTAGAACTTTTTTTTTTTTTTAGTTTTCTGGAAAGACAATATGTTCTAAAATAATCTTCAGAATATTTTACTCTAGTCCTGGAAGTAGCCATTCCTATGGAGTTTTGATTTTGGGGTTTTTGTATGTGTGTGTTTGTGTTTTTTAAGTGAGGAATGGTGTTAGAGGCAATAATCTGGCCATTAAGTGTGTATTTCTATAAGGATGATAGATGTTTTTGCTTCTTGGCTTTTGAAGCTGGCAAAGCTAGGATATACATTTACATAAATACACATGTACATGAACATAATTAAGGAACATAATGTACCTATATATTATGCACAAATTTTATGTATATACATATTTAAATATATATCAAGTCATCAGGAGACTGCTACTTCAGTAAATTGCAAATACATATTTAAATATATGTGAACATATAGCATAAAATGCAAAAAAAAGTATATTTTTGCATTTTACTAAAGTACCAATATACCAATGAGTATATTTTAATGGTATGCAGAGCAAGATGTATTAGAATGGATAACATTAAAATTTTTCCAAAACATCCCAGGGCATTCCGAGAGAAAAAAAGGAAGTCACAGACTGGGAGATGTTTACAGTACATTTGCCAAGAGAGTTTTGTGTTAAGAAAGTATAAATATTTGTAAAATAAATTAAATCCCTTGGAAAAATGAGAAGGGGTGATTTTTTGTAGACTCTTTAGGAGGACTTCTAATTCCCAATTACACATGAGAATTGCTCAACTTCACCATCACCAGATTAATATGAACACCACAGCCAAGTTACAAATCAGCAGATCAGCCAACATTAAAAAGTCTCACAATCCTAAGTGTCAGCAAAGAAGCAGACCAGCAGGAGTGCTCTGGTAACATGGCTAATCTGTGCCCTTTAAAAAGCTTTGGGGCAGCAGCTACTAAAGCTGAACATACTATATAATAAAAGGGTAATATGCAGATCAACTGAATAGCAGAACTGACTGGTTGCCGTGATGCACACTGACCAACAGGGGGCAGACGCTCAATGTAGGAGCTGCCTCTAGCCAGCAGGCCCCGATCACCCAATAGGGGCCTGCCGACCAACCTCTTGGTCTCTTCCCCCAGCCCACAGGCTCTGATGACCCAATAGTAAACAGGGAACCAGGGATGGGTGGTGGCAGACGCAGGCGGCACCAGGCCAATACCCCCACCCTGAAGGTTACTCCACACACAGAGGGTGACTGGCGTTGGGGGATGGGGCTGGTGAGCAGGCAGGACAGGCCAACCTCTAGGTCTCTTCCCCTGGCCGCAGGCTCCGATCACCCAATGACAAACAGGAAACTGAAGGTGGGTGGCGGCCAGGGAAGATGGCCCTGATCGCAGGCCAGGCCTAGGGACCACACCCGTGCACAAATTTTGTGCAGCAAGCTTCCAGGATGACATGAGCCAACATTTCCATTCCTGCCCCAAGGAACCACAGAAATGCTCACTCATGGCCCAAATGAAGGGGGTGGCATTCCTCGTAGAGGAACTTGTGATGGCTACACAGCAAAAATACACAAGCTGGCTGCATCAATGATGGCGGTTCATTCACGCTGTGGAAAGGTAACCAGAGGTAAAGACCAGCCATGGTCTCCCTGCCTGCTTTGCTGGCCCAGCAGTGGCTGAAGTTGCTGCTGCAGCTGCTGCCTAAAGGATTTGAAAGAGCAATCCTTGCACCACACCTGCATTATTGGTCTGGTAAAGACTGAACTTGGTGGCAGGGTGTCCTGATTCTTGGAGGTCAGTACTGGCTCTTCTCAAAGAGCTTTTCCCCCTCCTGTTGCCACCTCTTGAGGCTTAGCAATGGTGAGGGCCCTGGAATATTTAGATCCTTAAATTTCCCACCCTGCTCTGTCCCCTATGCATCCATAAATGATTCTGACACAAGTGCAAAAGGAATTCAATGGAGGAAATTGCAAAAGCTTTTTCAAAAAAAAAAAAAAATGATGCATACAGACGGGTTAATATGAACTTCGGCCTACTTACATAACTTACATAAAAACTAACTCAAAGTGGAACACAGACTTAAATGTGAAATACAAAATTTTAGAAAAATAGGAGAAAAATCTTCAAGATCTAGGGCTAAGCAGAGGTCTTAGACTTGACACCAAAAGCATGAACCATAAAGAAAAAAAACTGGTAAGTAGGATTTCATCTACATAAAATCAAAGCTTGTGTTCTGTGCAAGGCCTTTTTAAGAACATGACAAGACATGCTACCAGTGGTAGGAAATATTTGCAAAACACATATCTGGCAAAAGGTCTAGTATCTAGAATATACAAAGAACTCTCAGAACTCAACAATAAGTAAATAGACAATATTATTAGAAAAGGAGAAAAATTATATGAACAGAGATTTCTTCCAAGATGATATACAGATGGCCAAAAAAAAAAAAAAAAAAAAGAACCTTGGAGTGATATTAAGCATCATTAGCCACTAGAGAAATGTGAATTAAAATCACAATGAGATATCACTAACTACTTATCAAAATGGGTAAAGTAAAAAAAAAAAAAAAAAAAATAGCAACATGCTGGTGAGAATTCACAGGAACTGGGTCACTCATACATTACTGGTGGGAATATTACATTTCGCAAGCACTTAAAAACCAATTTAATATTTTCTAAGATAAAGTAAACCATGTAAATACCGTATGACACGGTAATTAAACTGTATATTTGTCTCAAAACAACAAAGACATATACACACAGAAATCTATATGTGAACATTGATAACTTCATTCATAGTAGTCAAAAGTTGAAAATGACTCAAGTGCTTTAACAGAGGTTAAACTGTGGTCTATTTTAGAGCATATTAATCAGCAATAAAAATGAATAAACTTTTGATACATGAAACAATCTAGATGAGTTCCCAGAGAATTTTAATCCATTTGGAACTTATACTTGTGTATGCTGTGAGGAATGTATCTAATTGTATATTTTTCCAAATGGCATGGGGACAGCAGCAGGAGTGGGGCTGCCAGCAGCCCGGGGACCTGGGCTGCAGTGGGAGGGACCTGAGTGGTGGTGTAGAGGATGGGCTGGGACTCGCCCTTGTGCCTTCCTCAGCCTCACTGTCCACAGTTCCTTTCAAGGTGCACAAATTCATGCACTGGGCCCACAGTACACAAATAAATTCGTACAATATGTATTTTTCTGACTACTTCCACTAACCAAAGTACTTTTGAGAGTTAAGAGCATTGTTGCATGTATCAACAGTTTCTTTTTATTGCTGAGTAGTATTCTCTTTTATAAATGCACAATTATTTTTCTGTTCACCTGTTGATGGATGTTTGAGATTTTTTGGTCCTCTCTCACCCTTTCTATTTAACATCATACTGGAGAGTAAAGAAAACATAAAAAATCTAAATGTATAAAGATTAGAAAGGATGTGTTAAAACAATCCCTATTTATGGACTTGATTGTTAATTTATAAAATCATCAGGGAATAACAAAGAAAGTCTTAAGATTAATAAGCAAATTTACAAAGTTTCATAATAAAAGTTCACATTTAAAAGATCAATTCTATATAGGAACAACAAATAGTTGGGAATATTTATTTTATCCCTTTAAGATAGCTTTAAAATACATACTCTAACAGCTGGTAGCTCAATTTTGAAAACGCAATGTATTGTAATAAACACCACCTTTATAATTATTCTAAGTGTGTATATACATTTTTTGGAACACTATATATATATATATATATATTACAGTGAAATAAATTAATAAAAGTTGGAAAAATTATTACACTGAAAACATAAAATGTTGCTTAATTAAATTAGACCTAAAAGAGAGACAGAATGTGTTCATGGATTGGAAAGCTAAATATTGTTAATACTAGGGGCCCGGTGCACAAAAATTTGTGCACTCGGGGGGTGGGGGTCCCTCAGCCCGGCCTTTGCCCTCTTGCAGTCTGGGATACCTCGGGGGGATGTCCACCTGCTGGCATGCCTGGCCAGCCTGTGTGAGGGGCTGAGAGCCATTTTCAGGCTGCCCACAGCCCCTTCAGGGTTTGTGCACTGGGGGGTGGGAGGGCTGGTGAGTGCAGGCCTGGATGTTTCCCACCGGAGGGCCCACGATTGCACACGCCTGGAACGCCCCCACCGCTGAGGGGACACACCTGG